>JAQSEC010001744.1:1468838-1723855 GCA_028564925.1 Lithobates sylvaticus | reverse complement strand
GCAGCCATAGTACAGTTGCTACTACTTTTCTGGTGGTGTACACTGTACATAATACAGTGTAGTGCGGTGTTGCAAAACAAAATATGCATCATGTCCGGAAGGCCACCAAGGAGAGGCAGACGCTCACAGGCCACTAAAAGAGGGCAAGCAGGCTCTGTGTCTACAGTCAACAGTGCTGGTCGTGGACATGGTGCATCCTGTGCAGGTGGCCGTGGGGCACGCTTGTCCTATTTTTCTGCTGCTGGCCGTGTTATTGAGCCAGAACATGCAGAAGAGTTGGTGGAGTGGATAACAAAGCCATCCTCATCCTCCTCATCCTCTGTCACCCAGGCTCAGAGTAGTTTGCCTTCCTTGCAGCTGGAAGAAAATATTAGGTTAAAATAAGAGAATTATATGATGTTGGCTCTGATTGGTGAGCTTCCCTATTCCTGGTTAAGGACTGGCTACATCTCCAATCCCTATACGTTGCATAAGTCAGCCTCCTTTAATGCAAATCCTTGTGACTATTCTGAGCAGGAGATTAACTTTAATTTTCCCAGAAAGTTAAGTATTGATTACGGTTGGCCTCCCTTCATTGCATATCCCAGCATAGGATCCTTTGAAGTGCGTATGTGTAAAAAAATGAGGTTTGGATCCCATTGTTTGTATACACAAGCCTAGGCACTGACTTGTCTGGTCTACCAGAGATTTCTGTGAAGATAATATGTTCCGCCCTACATAGATACAAGCTAAATTAAATATATTCATAATACAATATTACAATATTTTACAGCTATTAATGGAGATTTCACATAAACTCATAAAGCAACAAGTCCGTTGGCAACAGCACTTGAAAGACCCACATCAAAGAAAAAGGTGGACTTCTCCTTGCTCCTCATCTGGGATATCCAACCCTACTATACCTCTAGCCCTCTCAAAAACCTGCACTGAGAGGAATGAAGGTATAGAAATAGGTGTCCCAAGTACTTGCAGCCAATCTGCTAGCAGTACACCACCATCTAATTTTAGCAGGCAAAATTTCCCTACACCAGTTGCTAAACCGTAAAAAGAAATTCGGCCCCAGCCATCCACATGCTCAGCGTCTGAATGCTAGCTTGGCCAAATTGCTAGCACTGCAACTGCTGCCTTTTCAGCTGGTAGACTCTGCCTCATTTCGTGAATTTGTGGAATGTGCTGTACCTCAGTGGCAGGTTCCAAAACTCCATTTCTTTTCACAGAAGGCCATCCCGACTCTCTACCGGAATGTAGAAGGCAATGTTTTGGTCTCATTGGGCAGGGCAGTCAGCAGTAAGATGTATATTACCGCTGACTCATGGTCTAGCAGCCATGGGCAGGAACGTTACCTTTACTTCACAGCACACTGGGTAACTCTGCTGGCAGCTGGGAAGGATGCAGGACAGGGTTCAGTATTGTTGGAGCTTGTTCCGCCACCACGCCTCCAAAATACTAGAGGTGACTCTGCAACAGCTCTCTCCTCCACCCCCTCCTCTTCTTCTTCCTCTATGGCCTCTTCTGCAGATTTGTATCTGAACCAGCAGTGCTCTGTAAGTGTTCAAGGGGCTACGCAAGCACTCCGGCAAAAAGATGCCATGCAGTGCTTGAGTTGGTCTGCTTAGGGGACAGGAGCCACAATGGGGCAGAGATTCTGTCAGCTTTGCAGGAGCAGGCGGTTGTTGCCACACCAGCTTCAGACAGCAATTGTTGTATGCAACAATGGCACCAACCTTCTCTCCACCCTCTGACAGGGACACTTGACCCATGTTCCATGTTTGGCACATGTCCTGAATTTGGTGGTGCAGCGGTTCTTGAGCAGGTACCCAGGCTTACAAGATCTCCTGTTGCAGGCCAGAAAAGTCTGTGCTAATTTTTCCGCCGGTCATACAATGTCAGTGCTTAGCTGGCTGACATTCAAAGGGAATGCAACCTGCCCACCAACCGCCTCAGTTGTGACATGCCCACCAGGTGGAACTCAACGTTGGCAATGCTGCAGCGGCTGCACATGCAGCAGAGGGCCATCAATGAGTACCTGTGTGAGTATGGCACCAGGACAGGGTCGGGGAGCTTGGCTTCTTTTCGCCACGCCAGTGGCTACTGATCAAGGATGCATGCACTGTCCTGTCACCATTTGAAGAGGCCACGAGGATGGTGAGCAGGGACAATGCACGCATCAGTGATACTGTCCGTCTTGTCTTCCTGTTGGAGCACATGCTTCATGGAATAATGGACAGGGCACTTGAGGCAGAACAGCGGGAGGAAGAGGAGGGCTTTCTTACGTCTCAAGGCCCCCTTTATCCAGATAGTATTCCTGCAGGCCCGCCAAACACACAGGAAGAAGAGGAGGATGATTGTGTCAGCATGGACGTGGAGGATAACACTCAGCAGCAGTCTTCAAGGGATGGTTTTCAGTCCCAAGAAACCCAAGGAGTTGTACGTGGCTGGGAGGTGGTTGTTACAGATCATGTGATCCTTAGTGACCAAGAGGACTCAGAATCGAATGCCTCTGCAAACTTACGCTGCATGGCCTCCCTGATTCTGAAAAGCCTGCAAAAGGACCCTAGGATTTGTGGTATCAAGAAGAGGGATCATTACTGGCTGGCAACCCTTCTTGATCCACGTTACAAGGGTAAGGTTTCAGAACTCATTCTGCCTTCGCAGAGGATGAAACCACTACAGGAGGCCTTGAAGAAAGATTTGTGCAATACATTTCCAGACCCTGGGAGGTTACAATTTCCTGGTGCTGGACAACGGGTTGCTGAGGCTTCGTTCAGTCAGAGGAAGAGTGGTGGAGAAGGTGGCCGGCTGACCGATACCTTTAGACAATTTTTCAGTCCTCAGTGCCAAGGTCTGATCGGTTCAAGCAACCATCGCCAGCGTCTGCATTACATGGTGCAGGAATAACTAGAGGCAAGTGCAGACCTGGAGACCTTTCCAACAGAGCATCCACTGGGTTACTGGGTCTTGATGATGGACCACTGGCCAGAACTAGCTCAATATACAATTGAGCTACTGGCCTGTCCTGCATCCAGCGTTATTTCTGAATGCACATTCAGTGCTGCTGGAGGATTTGTAATGGATTATAGAGTGCGCCTGTCCACAGACTCGGTTAATGGGCTCACATTCATAAGAATTAATCAGTCTTGGATCAGCAGCTATCAAGCACCTGATGCTGATGTAACTGATTGATTTTTATATGGATGTGGGATCCCTTGAAGACTGTCTATGCTGAGTGACTATCCTATTCCTCCTCAATCTTGATGATGGTAGCTTCCAACAATATTTTTGGTTTAGGGCACCACCACCACTGCCTAAGGCCCACTTTTTCTGTCCCTGTTTAACAGGGGCATGTAATTACAATTCTTGATCTGATATTTCACAGCAGGGCCCATTTCTGCACCCACCAAGAGTAACTGTGAGGGCTTACAGTGTTGTGGCACCACCACCACCACTAAAGGCCCAATTTTTCTGCCCCTGTTTAACAGGGGCATGTAATTACAATCCTTGATCTAATATTTCACAGCAAGGCCTGTTTCTGCGCCCACCAAGAGTAACTGTGAGGGATTACAGTGTTGTGACACTACCACCCAAGGCCAAATTTACTTCAGAGTATATAGGGCAGGCCGTATAGTATATGTATTTCTATTCAGAGTATATAGTGCCATTTTTTTTTTAAATTTGGGTGCAGGGTTCCCCTTAATAGCCATACCAGACTGAAAGAGCCTGGTAATGGGCTGGGGGGAGGGGGTGGGGGGAACCCATGCCATTTTTCTCAATGATTTTCATCTATAATACATTACAGCCGCAAGGAGTGTTGACTTTTTGTCCTTTAGAAATTTAATTTTGCTGTGGTATTGTTCTAAACACAGGAAAACTGTGCCACTTTACAGGCATTCTATAGAACCCCCCCAGGCATGATATTTAAAGGTATATTTAATTTTTATAAACAATAATACTAAAGCGCTGAAATGTATAATAAATATAGTAAAAGAAGATAGCTAAATGATTTAAGCTGCAACCATTTTAAAAGTGTTCTGACACAGTGAAAATATGATTAAATAATAATAATAGGGTGCTATAATCAACCTTCTAGTAAAAACTGTGATCTGGGGCTGACGAGCCCAAAAAGGTAATGAGTGTAGTAATCAGTGAGGCTGAAAATCACAAAAATGTTCCTATAGACAATCTGTCACCTAACAGGCGACCAAAATGGATTGACAATCACTCCCGGACCCCTCCTGGGTGCCTAATAAAAACTGGAAACAAGCCTATGGTGGTGCCTATAACATGATAAGGATGACCTGTTCAGCACATGAAAATAATATGCCACAATAAAGCACCAAACAAAAAAAGTCCAAACAGCTACTCCTGCTGCTTCAGTTCATAAATAGTAATCAGCTGGTGTCTCTTGCCGCTCCTCTTCATTTGAATCATAATATGAAGTTGATCACATAAAGACAAGAGAAATGCATCATTGCGCAATGATCAGCACTAGAGGAATAACAGAAAACAAACTAATCCACTCACATTTGTAGAGATTAAATCAAGGTTCAATGCTGAAGATCAGTCGCCTGTAGCGTAAAAATTCTCACACCGCATCAGCTGCTCTCTCTCACAGAACACACTGAGTCTGGTTACTAGGCTTTCTCCCCACGTGTATCATCACATGTCACGTGACTTTCTCAAGGGTATTTCATTTTTATTGTTTCACTTTAAGCATTCTAAAATCACTGCTCCCAAAAAAACTTCTATTTTTAAAACTTTTTTTTGCATTGATACATGTTCCCTGGGGCAGGACCGGGTCCCCAAAACTTGCATATAAGCCTTTAAAATTATCACTTTTGACTTTTCACATTCGTGTTCCATTATATAATAATAATATATATAATCATTCATGGTTTAGAGCACTTTTGCACTTTGTTTACTATGGTATGCACAACTTATGTTTTGAAGCATATTTGCACTCTAGCAACATAATATGCACTAAGGAAAATATATTTAACCGACTTCATGGACAGCGCAAAAAACGTTATATCGTAATTTTTTCATATTGACATGTGCAATATTTTTGGAGTGCAGCTGTCATTGTTGTTTTCTTCTGATTACGTCTGAATATTTTCACAACTTTTTTTCACTAAGCTTAGAGATTTCTTTATTAGACAAATATTAGTAGATTTAATTGTATAAGACAAAAAAACTGTTAAGGTGAAAAAAAAAAACATTATATATGTACAAAATTAAAAAAATTGAAATGTCAAAGCTCTCCTACATAATTTTTTTTTACCTTTTTGGACCTACAATAAAGAATTACTGTAAAATAAATGATATTAAAGAAAAAACACCAAGTACCAATAATAAACACTGCAATTGCAACAATCTCTGTTTAAAATGATTGTAAATGTTCATTTTTTTTCTAATTAAAATAATAAACATGTCATACTTACCAGCTCTATATAAGAAAAACAATGGGGGCAAATAAAGATTGTTGGGAATCAATCCAATGTCTCTACCACCGTTAGGTGTTCAGTCGTCTAACCAAATTACCTGCTCTATACAATGGTTTTGCACAGAGCAGTCCCGATCCTCCTCTTCTCAGGTCCACCAACAGCGCTTGTAACCTGGTTTCTAACCTCCTCCGCTGAGTCCCCCCACAGCAAGCTGCTTGCTACAGTGGCACTCGTGCATGCTTGCTCTCGAGCCATGCTCCATAAGACACACAGAGCTGGGCTTAGCCCCACCCCACACTCCCTTGTCACTGGCTCTGATTTACAGTCAATGACACCCGCTACTGTATCTGAGCCAATGAGGAGCTAGAGAGCCAAGAGAGCCTCACCTCACATCGCTGGATCGAGATCGTGCTCAGGTATGTATTTAATGGGGCTGCAGGGGTAGCTGCATGCAGAAGGTTTTTTTACCTTGCTGCATAGGATGCAGTAAGGTAAAAAAAAACTTCTGCTTTTGCAACCATTTTATTCTAAATTCCATAATAATCTTTGTCTTTCTGTTTACAGTAAGTAAACTGTGATGATCCATGAAAGGCCTAATGATTGCTGCTAATGATCTAAGTTACAGACCCTGTTTTGTGTTATAAATATTGCAACTGTTTATTTCCTGGCAAGCTAATGGCAAAAGCCTCAGTCAATAAGCACATAAAGAAGAACTGGAGATCAATAGGAGAACTAATTTAACACAATTCCTAAGAAATATGTGCCACCTAGGGACTCAACAGATACCTTTGTTATACGTTAGTCCTGATGTGATGCCTGACAATAGACATAGAAAATTAATATTGCTCTTCTCGTCTTTCTTGTTATGTATAGATATAAGCTATCCACTGAGGACTACAGGTGAGATAATGAGGGTAAGGATTACTGCAAACTATACAGCTCACATTCATTAAGCAATCACATGCTGCTATGGGCCCTTGAGAACAATGGGTTTAATTTAATGGCTTCTGAAGCTTGAGACACAAGTGCGTGGTGCCTCCTAACTGCATAATGTCAACCCTGGAGGAGCTCATTGCTTGTCTGTATAATATTTAATCTTCACAGATTGACACAAGCAAGAAAATAAGCAGTGCAAAAATTACTCACAATGAGAGAAAATATGTATAAAAAAATCTTTCCATGCTTTGTTTAACCACTTAAAAGAATATGTATCCAGCAGTGGCTAAAATAAACATACCAGTATTTCAGATTTATCATTACCAAGTATAACATACTAAATAGGATTGCTTGCAACTAGAAAACTCTACATTCCTCGAATCTATATTCACTGACCCGGAGAAAAGGGGAATCATCTCTAGAATCTATATCCATCTTCTATCACACATACAGGCCCCAGACTTACTACCATGCAGAGAGGGGCGGGAGAGAGATGTAGGTCCCATTGATGGTGATCAGTGGAATCAGATCCTGGGGATAGGTCCAGTGGTTTCAGTGTCAGCAGCACAAAGACTCTCTCAACTGTTTATACTGCATAGGGTGTATCGCACACCTATTCAACTACATAAATGGGGTAGACGTGACTCTCCCATATGTCCCAAATGCCAAGCTCACCCAGGTGATCTCATCCACATGCTTTGGAGGTGCCCCACATTAGTGAGGTATTGGAGCGATGTTGTTGCCAGAATAAATAATACCTTTCAGGTCCAGCTCGGGCTGGAGCCACTGGTGTGCCTGCTGGGCAGTCTGGATGAAGATTTATATCTACCGCCAATATATATTGCTCTTACGAGACTTCTATACTTGACCAGGAAACTTATTGCCCATTTGTGGCTGTCGGCACATATACCACAGGAGGCACAATGGATACAAATGGTTAATACCACTCTTATCCGTGAAAAGTACAGCTATCAGCATAGGAAATCACCAAACAAATTTACCAATATATGGCAGAACTGGTTGGGCTCCCCAGAAGTGGCCACAGCTGGCCCTGGATAGGCTACTAATGGGATGATGGATGAATGACTATCTAAATGCATGCATGTCTTCTTTGCTACCACACCATAGGGAGAGTTATATATAATTGATGAGTCTGAGTCACGGTGAAACTTCAATGGTTGGTTTGTTATTAACATTCAATTACTATCTACTGTTTGTTTTTTCTTTTGTTTCTTTTATATTCTTAATTTAAATTTTTACTACCATTCTCTCTATATATATAGAATGAGCACTTGGATGTGACATTACCTTATCTACAAAGGAGTATGATTCCAGTATTGTTTGTACAAGTATAATAGATTGGAAAATTAAGACAGATAATACTCTTGATGTATATATTCACAGTGTCATATATTTGTCATGTATAAGATGTAATGCCTTGTGCTCCCATTAATAAAAACCTTTTTGTTGATTAAAAAAAAAAAAAAAAAAAATAGGATTGCCAGAGACTATTTAATTTTAGATCAAAGAACATATGTTGTTTATTAGCTACTGTCAACACAAAGGTCCTTGTACAAAAATACGAGTGAACAAATGTAATTAATAAAGTTACTGGTTACAGAAACCAATCAGATTCTAGTGCAGGTTAGAAAATTAAAATGGAAACAACTAATTAGTTGGCCACTCAAATTACTCCGGAATGTGGCCCATAAGAATCCCATAGCAAGTAAAGGTTTTGGATGTTATGAGCATGGGCATAATGCTTGTTGTTGAACCTGGAGGCTAGGATGTCCACATCTGAAATATCTAATTTCCGACACAGGAGATCTCAGGTGAAGAGATGAAGGCATTCCCCTTGGTCCAGGCAGTGACGACTGTGGTAATCCACCTTCCAACATGTGATTAGACTTACTTTTGGCAAGGCTGCCTGACTCCTGATACCCCCCGGTGGTTGATATAGGCCACAACTGTGGCTCTGTCTGATTGTACTCTGCACAGGTGACCTTAAAGAAGGAGAGTCTGGTGATTCAGAGCTAGTTCCAACACTCCAAGCTCCAGGATGTTGATGGGGATATTGGCTTCCTTAGGTGACCATGTTCCCTGAACTGTGAGAGATTGGAACACTTTTTCACAGCTTCTGATGCTGGCATCTGTTGGTATGACCCTCCTTGAGCATGATAGAAACGACTTTCCCATTGTCAAGGCTGAATTGGAAATCCAACAAGCTAGGGAGGTCCTTGCTTGCCTGGAAAGGAGCAGAGAGAGTTTAAGAGAAGGGGCATGCTCATGTCATGTCAACAAGATGTTGCATGGGAAAGGCCTTGGTTGAAATTAGGCCCAGAACTCTATAAGAGAATCTGACTGAAGGATCAGTCGTTTATCTTAATATCCAAGTATGAGATTTTAGGGGAGGATTTTGTGTAGTCTAAGGAAGACTTTTGCCTGGGCTGTGTCCAGGATGAGGTCTAAATATTCTAGGTGAAGAGAAGGTTGGAAAACAGACTTTTGAAAGTTGATCACTCAATCAAAAGCCTGAAGCATCTGAATAGTCCTATGGATGTTTTCAGATAGTTGAAGGGGAGATGAGTCTTTCTGACTTCCTAGAAGAGCAAAAAGGTGCAAGTACCTTTATGAATACTTTTGGAGCAGAGCATAGGCCAATGGCAGTGCAACACATTGTATGTGTTTGTCTCCTACTGCAAAGTGTAGGAATCACTTATGAGGCAGGTGAATGGAAAGCTAAATTTAAATATCTTGGAAGTCTTTTGATGCTAAACATTGCCCTTGTCTCAGAGGGCTAATAATTGACCTTGCAGATTATATGCAAAAGTTTGAAACGTGAAGTTACTTGTTTCGAGATTTTGGGTGCAGGATAGGATGAAAACCCCTATTGGACTTGACACCGTGAACATGTTTGAATAGAACCCTTTGAACCTTCAGGGCCCCTGTGCAAGGAACCATGAAGGGTCGCTCTAACCACCAGCCGGGGCACTTCCCACCGATCTTTGCGACGCTGGTATAGTAACCCCTATGTGGTGAAAAAAACAAGTTAAGTAAAAAAATAAAAAATAATTGTAATTGCAAAAACTTTAAGTTACACCCAAGCACAAAGAATTCCCCTTCCCCCCCAAAAATGTTGACCTCCCCATCCCCCCCATATATGCACATACAAATGCGTCGGGATGCCTATGCCTGAAAACATAGATTGAAATACATATGTTATATATTGTCACAAACACCAAAATGAGAGCAATAATTCTAGCTCTAGACCTTCCCTGTAACGCTAAACTGATGACTTTTAAAGAATCACCTATAGAAAATATAGGGCACTGACGTTTGTTGCTATATCACGGGTGCACACAAATTTAAGGTTTAACATGTTGGGTATACATTTACTCGCTGCAACCTCAGCTTTTATATTTTACCAAAAATGGGGTAATTTATTGTAGTAGGTTGTGAATTGAGTGACCTCATGAGATCTGGCACCTCATCCCTTGTATTGATAGAATAGATGTAAAGGGATTTGAGTTTGGGATTATAACGGTGCCCAAATACATTTGGAGATATCATTTTACTTAAAAGATACAATTTTTATTACATGAATATACGACAAGAACAATCAGGGGTCCATTGTGGGACTGTGCTCTCCTTGTTTAGTATTGTATTAGGGTGTCTACTTGTATACCTGATACATTGGGTCATCATTGAGAGTCACCATACTCCCTTGCAACCCAACATTTTTATTTTAATTAATGTCTGTATCCCTTTCTCTCCCCTCTTTTTATTGTTATTTCTGCCGTATGTCCACAATGGGACATATGCTAGTCTGCTCTTACTATTTCATAATTTCTTTATTATTTTTTGATTATTAATTCAATCACAACTTTATTCCCACTTTTAAGTAAAATTGTATCTCCAAATGTACTTGGGCACCATTATAATCCCAAACTCAAATCTCTTTACATCTATTGGGTCATTTATTATGTTTTTGTGTCCCCTAAAATTAACTTTAGTATAGTTTTTATGGAAATGTTGTGGTTATATCATGTGACTAACACTATTTTATTCTCTAGGGTGTCTGCTTTCAGAAAATATATAATGTTTTGGGGGTTTTATTTAATCTTCAGGCCTCAAATGATTTTTTTAAACATGTGTCAAAAAAAAAGCAAAAACGGCTCTGGCAACAAACGGTTAAAGAATAAGTTCACCTTCGGGAACATATTACATTTTTAGGGTGGAACATATAACAAGTTCCAGCTTCTGCAGCGGCTTGGCGATCTGAGCCGTCTGTGTGACAGCAGTAAGGAGAAGTTCCCTGTACCAACTATCACTTTTTGGAAAGAGCACAGCCATGCGGAGCACTACCCACGCAGCTGTGTCATTCATTCACAGTTGAGTTCTGTGAATGAATCAACTACAAATACGGACAATGAACTACCACGGCGCTGCTGAGCTCATTGTAGTTCATTGATTCTTCCTGTCAGTGTGAAACTGCCTGCCCGTACGAGGTATGATGTATGGGCAGACAGCTTACACTGACAGTCTACAGGAGTCCTGCATTGCACCAGCGATCTGCTAATCACTGGTGCAATGCTTTCCAGGCTCCTAAAAAAAAAAATAGTAAACACATTTTCTTACCTGCAAAAAAATGTGCATTTATTTTATTTATTTAAAAAGACAAACTTATCCTTTAACGGTGCGGACACCGGTGCTTGCGTTGGCTGCTCAGCATGTGCTTGTACTGAGTACCCAAGTTCTTCCATGGTTGAGGGTAATGTGAAGGAATAACGTTTTTTTTTTCTCATTTGGCCCGGCACCTCATTTACTCGCTCTGCAGATGCGCTTCTACTGAGCGTTAAGAGAGGCCTATGCTCCTCTTTCCTGATGAGCACCTAATCAGTGCTCATCACACTGCAAGGTCTCTCCCCTCCCAACTAGGGTGTAGTGCTGGAGACAGGCAGGGAGATGAGCAGGAGATAAACAGGGCAATGTTAAAAGCATTAAAAGTTTAAGTCGCCATAAAGTCTCTTTCGTTTTTAAAAGCCCCTGACATTCCTAAAAGCACCTCAGATTTAAATATGGTTTAGGTTAAAATTATTATTTTAATTTATCAGGACAAGTAGATTGTCATAAGGGAATAAGGAGATTGGGAACCCGATTTAGTCCCTTTGACAAGTAGTTTTAGTTAGTGTCAGTGTCTTTATGGCAATGGACTTTGTCAGTAATGCAGTGGACTTTGTCAGTAGGGCAATGAATGGTGTCAGTAGTTTTTCATTTTTGTTATTTTATTTTTATCTTATCTTTTACCATTTTATTGTTTATTTATTTAGAATTTTTATTTTTTATACATTTTTACAGGAGCCCCATTGGTAAAATATCAGGGGTCTAAACAGAATGACATCTGTACAGAGATTCCCGTTCATCCACAAACGGAAGCACAGTAAACACAGTTTACTAGGCTTTATTAATGAATGGACACAGGAGCGATATGTACCAGTCACTCACTGTGTCCATTCAGAAAAGGAAGGGGCTGGTAAAAGATATACTGTATTTACTGTCCCCTTCCCCCACTCTCCATCCTGAAAGCATCACCCGCAGCAGCTGGCGGGAGAGGGGAGGGGGAAGCCAGCAACCCTGCTGGGGTGGGGGGACTGAATGTTGGCCGGAGGGAGAGGAGGAGAAGCTGGCTTTCAGAAGCTTTAGGAGCTAAATGTAGGGCATTAGTCCTCTATATGCCACCCCTGCCACCCCTCCTATCCAGATGTGGAACAAAATATGACCGGGGATCCACATGGGCCCCCTAAAGCATGGGGCCAGGTCACAATTGTGACCCCTATACTTACACTTTTGCTTTGAATCTTTCTTCCAGAGAGATTCAAACAAAGATCACTTCCTTGAACAAGAGATGGTTCAGGGCAGCTTCCTGATGACGCAATAACCTTTGCGAAACGCGTAGAGGCTGCTGGGTAATCGTACGCGCTTGCATCACTTCCGGGAGAGGGACCTCAGACCAGGAAGGGAAGTCAGGACGCAATTTTAAAACACAAGGCTGGATATGCTTGGTGCCAGCTGCGGCACCTGGACCATGTGAGTCTTTTTAAACTATTTCTTTTAATAAACACCCTTTGATCAACATACTTCACTATTGGAAGCCCCCTGTCTATTATTTCATTTTTGGGGACACCTGCTGTGGAGTCCGTTTGCAAAACACCCATACAATACCTGACCAGGAGGTGAGAGAAAGAGGGAGGCCACTGATGGGATTGGTTATCCTAAAGTAACCGCAGGCCTTACACTTACCAAGCTCTGGTAAGTGATCCATTCCATAGGTGGTGACGGTCACTAAGCAAGAAATCTGCACAAGTTATATACTTTTATTAAGCACAAGCGGTGTTGGCACGGACTCTTTATACAGTTTCTAGCTCTGTTTTTTGTGTTTGTTTATATTATACTGCATGATATTGGAAAATTGAATAATTGTTTTCCATATGGTTAAACTGATGGTACTATGGTATTGATTACGCTATTAGAAAACCTAGACCACATGTAATAGATATTTGCTATAGATGCCCCGTTGTATTATTATTTTTGGGGGAGTGAAGATGGGCTACTGATGGAACATATCTGTTTTTTAAAAAAGAGCACCAAACCCTGTAACCAGCACATATTAAGCCCAAACACTATAGGATAGCAACCTATGATATCCGCATGCACTAAGCACTTTAAATAGCCTCAACAAGGCATACAACCAACACTAGGCACCTGACACATTTTTGTATTTTGTTTCCTTATTTGAACAAGGTATTAATACACTATAGGTTAGCACCTGCACATTTGAGATTGAAGGTCTGTGGGGACACCACAGCACAGCATACACTAGCGGGGGAAACCCACATGTGTTTTGAATACTAATTAGCGCGGTTTCCACTTCAACCCTTTCTTCAGTCTGCAAATCTGACTGTCCTTGAGAAGATTTTGGTTGCTTTGACAGAAGAAAACTAAATGTCTCCCCATTTTTAGGAGTGTGGTTGCCCCTTCATTGTAAGGAGAATTTTGGGATGAGCTTGGTAGACTTTGAGTTTCAGGTCTTGTGCTGTGGGCTGTGTTTTGGCTTTGAAGATGAACTGATGGGACACTCTTCTTTTTGAGGAGGTAGAAGTGGTTTTGGAACCTTTCACTGTGGGAGACAATCCTGTGACAGCTTGGATGCTTCTGTGACAACTTGGATGAATATGTCAAGTGCCTCATCGAACAGACATCCTCCTTAAGACTCCGTTCACACCTAAACATTTTTGGACATTTTTCTGCTCTAAGCCCCGCTCTAAAAACGCCCAACAAGACAAATCCCATTCATTTCAATGGCCCCTGTTCACATCTGATCGCTCTGTCACCTAAAACAAAACGCTCGTTGCTCAAAAAAGTACATGAGCTTCTTTTTTGGCACATTACAGGCATTTTAATACTTTTACATAGACCAAGAAAAAATACATATACCCGGGCTTATACTCCTAGAAAACAATCAGAAGCTGCTAGCATATTTGCTGGTTAACAAATATAGACAATAGGAAAAAAATTGCAGCACTTCTTATTAAACTCTAAAGGAAAATGTCCATCAGTCCTGAATAGGTCAAATATTGAAAAAATAAATTCATATAAAGAAGAATCAGGTCATGAGGCAAAAACAATTCCACAATGGATAGTAATGGAAGATCGAGGAGGGTATGAACCAGAAGAGCCAGAAGAGCCACCACCGGACACACCACCACTTGCTGACTCTTACTGGATAATATTGACCCCCTATTACATAGGGTCAAAACTGCTTAATATTTCCAAAAGCAGACTCCCAGTGTGGCTCCCTCAATCTGGCAAATCGACTAAAACGGTTCACATCCCATTCCACGCCACTTGATCTCCACATCTCCACATAGATAACTTGAATCCACATATACGTTTCTCTCAATAAAGCAGGGAAATGCCTCTCATAGTGTAGAAGGTTACAAAGTATTTTATTTAAAAGTTAAAAGCCACTCACATCAAAACAGTTGTAAACAAGCATGATTGATGTCCCGATCTGTTTCCAACCATGAAGATAGCAATGCTACACCTGGTTCCTGGTATCATGACTAAGTCAGACGTCAGGCTCCACCCAATGCGTTTGGTCACTAAGAGAACATCATCAGGGACATGGAAAACATCTGCAACTCACATTTTAAATACCAGGAAACCAGAAACTCAATGCGTTCCACTGAGCTCATACATTAGAACTGGAAGCTCACCCTATTGATTAATCAACAGGAAGAAGCATTCCAGATACTATTATGCGTTCCAACTGCAATAGCGGTGGACCCCAGAATTTGTATGTTAAAATGCGACAAATATAGATAACAACAGACTTAGACCAAAAGACTCTGTTAAAAATGCATAATCAAACGAATTTATAAAAACTGGAGCAAAATACAAGCCACAATAATCAAATGTGACTAGTCACGTCATCAAGCCAGAACCAGGTCACCACCTCCCCCCACGGTTGGAAACTAGATTACATGGTTAATTCATAATAAACAACACATCAAATCAGAAAGATAATTATAATTGAAAAAGAGGTAGTCAAATATTTCAAGCATTACTGATAAAAGCATTCACCTCCCATTCTATATTTAACCCGTAAGGGGCGTAAGATTTGAGGGTGTAGATCCACCAAGTTTCAAGTTTGGAGATCTCCCTTTTTATATTACTCCCCCTCCAGGTAAGAACAAATGTATCTATAGCTAGAAAAATGGTACCAGCTGGATTTTTTATATGAAGGAGATGGTTTGGGAAAATTCTGCTTGATGTTGCCTATGTGTTCATTGACCCTATTTTGATGAAGCCCACAAGGGCAAATTAATAGATTAACTACATATTTGGTGTTACATGTTATGAAGGACTTAATATTGGAGGTTTTATTATTATGTCTAGATTGAAAAGACGTACATTTTCGTTTGGCTGCATTAACTTTACAGACTTTACACTGTCTGCAAGTATAAAATCCCTTCATGTCCTGAAAAAAATTGGTTTTCTTAGGAAGATTGTAAATATTAGATGCAGCAGATAACCTAAGCGGAGGAGCACCTCTAAAAATGACTGTGGGGGAATCTGGGAGAAGAGGACCAAGGATGGATCATTTTTCAATACATCCCAATGTCTCTGCATAACCCTATTGACAGAATAATACTGTGTGGAATAAGACGTTAACATTGAGAGACCGTATTCTGAATTGCTAGTTCTCACTTTCTGTGTCAAAAAATCACCCCTATCTCTGGAATTCACATCCTGGAGGGCTCTATTAAGATTACCCCTTGTGAACAAAACATTCCTTGAGACATTCAGTTCCTTTTGAGATGTGAAAATTGACTTTTCGGAACCGACTTCAACCATGTGTGATGGTGACAACATAAATTAAGGCATTCCGATCATTCTCCTTGAAAAAGGTGGAGGTGACTAGCTTTCCCTCTTGAATTTCAATATTTAAATCCAGAAAGTGAATTTTGGAATGCTTTTACATTGGTGACCTTTTGAACTTCAAAACGCCTGTACAAAATTGCTGCAACTTCAGCTGAACAGGCTTTTAGTCATTAGATGCACATATGGATAGACATGAAAGCCATACTTTTGTCATGACTTTCTGTAGGGCATCAACACAACAGAGTGTCTGCAAATACTCTGCTGGTTGTTCATTGCACTAGTCCAATTAGCTGCAGTCTAGAAAACAGACACAGCAGCAATAGCTGATCACAGAGCTGGGCCTGCGAGGTTAAAGAGAGCCTTTATAAGAATCTTAAACTGCCTGTCAGCGGAATATTTAAATAAAGGAACATCTTCTATAGGCACAGTAAGATGTTTAAGACCGAGACAGCAGGGGCTACTTCTGGAACAGACCACTTTTTAGGTTAACCCATAAATTGACTATTCTATTTGTTCATAAATGGTCTCTTAGTATCCAAGGGGGCATGGCGAGACAGAGGAGAATCGAGTGATACTATGCTGAGGCTTTTTCGCACAGCAGAAGTGAGCATACCTACATTGTATGAAGCCATACTATAAGAGGTAGAGGAACCTGGGGGAAGGTAATAATCTGCAGCCTTCTGTAATGCCACCTCCAGGTTCCCTTCATTGCCTTCAAAGTCTGTGTTCTCTAGAGGAGAAAATTCACTTTACGACTCCAGTAGAGACTGCAGGGGTGGAGAAGGATCTTGGTGCTCTTGAGCTTTGGACAGTAATGGCTATATTAAATCCATTAGCTGTCTAAGAAAGTCTGACATAGTTACAGAAAAATCTGCCTTGGTCTAATAGGAGGCTTATTGGGTGCCTGATATAGGAGCTAGAATCAGATTCAGAGATTAGTCTTAAAATAGGATCCTGCTCCGATGTAAGGGAAGCAACATCACTCTCAGTGGTTTGAGTGGTTTGCAGACCTTCGGCAGTGCAAATGTTTTCTTGAGCTTTTGTTGCGGTTCCCTTGCACCTGGTTTCCCCCATAACTATCACTGACGGTATTTCCCTGTAGGGTACTTATGGAGTAGGTTATTCAAATAAGGTAAGCATGTCCATAGAGCAGTACACAGCAACCCAGGTGTCGACCATCCTGTAGTCCTTGTGTCAAAAGGGCACTGGGAAGTGCCTGAATACCGTATAACGAACTCTAGGCAGAGATAGTTTTAATGAAAAATGTAACAATCCATAAGTGATTAATTTCCAAACCCAATTTCTGGTTTTTGGATAGTTCTTTTTGGCAGAATCGAATACAAATTCAAAAATAAGTGGGCCTACAGTATCTGTTCAATACAGGGTGAACCGGTCTTACTTGGCCATGTCACTGGTTCCTATTTAGGGTCTAAATATATAGCACCCTTTAACTAACTACAGGCATTGCCTGAAGAGAACACCCAGCCTGTATTGTGCAATTAAAATATTATATTTAGATCTGGGTTTCATCTTCAGTATGGCTCCTTGTAAATTATAACAATCCTAACACAAACAATTACTACACCTGTCTATTATTTATTATTTCTTTAGTTATTTTTCTTTTTCCTTTAAAATATTTTCTTTAAAATATTTTCTTTAAAATATTATCATTATATAAGATATAGAATTTGGAGGGTGGTAACATAAATTCACAAATACTTCATATCATCAACATATAGCTGAATCACTTAAAATAAATATAATATTTAGACTGTAAAACATATATGTGAATTTTTTTTTATGCCACCACTATTTATGATTATTTAAACTCTTTTCTTTGAATTATTCTGTCTACTTCAGCTGCTGAGTAAGACCCATGTTTAATTAAAAGATCAACTTTGCAGGTTTCCATAGCAAGCATTATTTTTCTGCCAAGGTTAAATTCACAGGAGTATGCAATTTCTTATTTTTCTTTTTGCAAGGTATCTCTCATTTAAGATCTTAGTTTAAGCTACTTTGCTACTCATTGGTATCATCCTGGAATTGTCTGCCCATCTTATTGTACCATTTTTAGACTTCTTTCTATTAAACTGAACTACCCAATAGGATGTACTTTTTGAGACACTCCTGCTGTGTATATAATTACGTTTGTGCTCACATTAAATATTTTACTTTTGTGCTGGTGTCATTTATTTGAGAAAGTATACAAGTTTCTGCTGCAATTGCAATGTGTCTCATCTTCTACCCATCATAGTGAAGTTCATATACAGGGCCTTTATTTATCTCACAGTGGGAGCTCTGTATCAGAGAATATGACAAAGGCCAATAGCTGCTTAGTGCTTTGTGATGCTGTTCTGTTGGTGTGCTGCAATGGAAACTAAGTCAATATGATAACATTTACAGATTTCTAGTTTCTATGCCTTCTTCCCCACAGAGAGCCTTTGATTTATAATTTTTACCTTCATGCTTGCCTACCATTATAACTCTTCTTTTCAAAATGGTTGAAAAAAACGATATATTTTTTCTGTACATTACAAGAGATTTAACTTACTACCGTGACTATAGATAAAGTGTCAAATCTATCACTAGAATTCTGTTTTTTTTTTTTTAGGGCAGTAGAGGAAGTAGGGAAAGTAATTTGTCCAACCAGCTTATAAAAACTTAAATGGCTTCTTAGTCAGTCAATCCAAAGACCTAGAATTAGGGATGAGCTGAGTGTTCGGTCCAAATATAAGTTCGGACCAAACATTCACTGTTCATATATACGTCAGAATGCTGAACGTTTAGGGCATTCAGCATTGACAACCATGACAGCTTCCTGCTGTCAATGATTGTTAAGAAAGGAACAAATGTCTGCACCTGCCGCATTTTTAACAACCACTAACATCACCTAGTCAATTCTCTTACATGGCTGGGAATCTAATAAATCCATATATTAGAATCCAACATTTACAAAAAAGACATAACCCTTAGAAATGCCTCCATAATAGTGTAAATATATCACAAATATAGACCACAGGGCATCACAATGAATCCTCTTACAGGTATAAACCCAGTCAAGCATCTTGCTTCAAGAAGATCAGAACATAATATGCGTGAAGCAACATGCCATATGGGTCTCTCTGATCATACCCTTTTTGAATATTTCTCAGGTCTTTATTACCTCTCATATTTATACATGTGCATTATTACAAAGAGGCATGGGACATAATACAGCATTGATAATTATTAGGGATGTGCGAACGGTTCGACCCGAGCATAAGTTCAGGCCGAAACTTTCGCTGTTCGGACGTTCGGCCCCCCGAACCGACCACAATGCTTTGCGGTGGTGAACAGTGCATTGCAAGCCCTGATTGGCTGAAGCAGTGAAAGCTTCAGCCAATCAGGACACAGAGCACTGTCACAGCCGCGATTGGACACTGTCATCATGACTTTATCCAATCATGGCTCATTCCCGCCCCACAGTATAAAAGTATTCTTTCAATGGTAGCCATTTTCAGTGTGATTTCAGCGTAGAGAGAGAGATAGAACAGGGCTTTGTTCAGTGCTGTTAGTTAGTTAGTGTGCTATACTGTGCTATTTTGCTTCAATTGTCAGTGTAGAATATTAGTTTAGTGTCAGTCTAGAGGTAGTGTGAGTGTAGTGAGGAGGAACATCATTCAGCTTTGCATAGTGTGCAGCTAGAGTAGGGGCAGCTGTGCTCAGATAGTTTCAGTGTAATGTAGTGAGACTGTGTCATTCATACATACATTAGTGTAGAGTAGGGACAGCTCAGATAGTTTCAGTGTAGTGTAGTGAGACCATGGGGTTGATTTACTAAAGGCAAATTCACTTTGCATTACAAGTGCTGTTAGGAATATCCTCAGCTTGTGATCAGTCAACTCGAGATGTATTAAGAAGTAAAAAATTTATTCTAATATGTTAACACATTAGGATCCCCTTCCTTACACAAACGGGTCAGGCAAAGGAATGACAAAGGCAATATCTTTTGTTATCTTAAACCTTCATAACCCAGCCCCTATTTCCCTATTGGCTGAGGAAATCACAGTTTTCACTTATCTGGGTGAAATTCGATATTTACCTTTATTATGTGAGGACTGCGAATTCCCTTACAATCTTATGTTACCATACATGGTTATACTGCAATCATCCTGAATTCTTACGGTGGAGTTAGTAAAAACATACATAACAATTAATACAGAAAATGCTCATAGGTGGAATTAAAAACCAGTCTCAGGATTGTTTTCCAAATAGTCACACAATAAACATTTAAAACTTTTCTAACATTCCCTCCTCTTTGTGTGACTATTTTATCTCAACACATTTCGATAATAGTCCCTGCGTTATACACTTTCAGACTGTATGTCATTAAGTTGAGCTTCAATGTCCACATAGGTCTCCTCAGAGGTAGGAAGGGTTTGATACATCATTCTTGAGACGGCAGTTTCAATCAGTTTTTGTGAAAGTCCTCGAATACAGGGAATACAACAGCATCCACAAGTGACCAAAACAGCCAAAGCCACAGCGATTGAAATCAAACATGATGTAATAAGTCCAGTCCATTTACCAAACCATCCTTCAAGCCAGATTGTGAATGGATCAGTAATACCTGAGTTTTCCGCTAATTTATTCGATAGCGCAGTCAGTCCTTCCAAGGCTCTGGTCATGGTCCCTCCAGGAGCTGTATTATTAGGGATAAAGGTGCAACACATGCTGCCAAACATTTTGCATACCCCTCCTCTTTCAGCTAAGACCATATCTAAAGCCATTCGGTTTTGCCATGCCATTAGAGATGTGGGGGCCAACTGTTCAGCTAGGCCCTTCACAGCATCCCTAGTGTAATTTACAAATCGTTGTTGGTTATAATATATATAGTTAATCCAGTCAACATTTTTATTTATAGTTACCCACCAGAAAAGAGACTCAAACCCAGCTGTCACCTGATTCCTGGCCTTAAACCCATCCGGCACCCCGCGAGGAACCCCAATCTCATCTATGTAGACCTGAGAGTCAAATGACCCCATGGGAGAGGTGTCCCTCCGATACCGTTGGTGACTCTTAGTCCACGGGTGTTCTGACAAGATCCTCAGGGGCATAGCCAGCTGGACCATAGCACAATCCCCTTGGGCATTGGCAGGTAGTCCAGCTCGCAGTTTCTTATCCCCACACATCCACCAGATGTCAGCTCTCTGAATGTCATGTTCAACCCAGTCACCGTTGTCTATGTTAATCCTCTCCACACAGTAGTCATCAGGTAATGACCCAAGATCTACCCCGCTACGGTTCCCTGGGAGTGCAAAACAAGTAAAATTGCCCAGATATGCAGCGACCGCTGGAGGTATCTGAGGTCTCTCCACTGGGGGAAACAACAAACTCAATGTGTGACAGGTAGAATTGTTTTCAGGTTTATAGCTCTTATTATATAATTGCAACATACATTTTAAACCTTTTGGATCTGTTTTGTGATTTAAAGGAAAAGGAACTGTTGCTAAATGTGGTCTTGCACTGGCACAAACTAAACAGTTTTCTTTTTTTTAGAGTTTTAACCGTGTACCTCAACCATTCTAACCACTCATTGCTTTCTTGATAACCTGTCTCTAAAGCTATGGCATCTTCTATTGTTAGGTTAGTAAATCTTATGGTTTCACTCAGAACTTCTATTTTAGTATGGCCTTCTTCTTCTTTCCCTTCTAGGTCTACCTTTTCCTGTTGTTTGGTTTTATTGGGTGATAATACCTCGAGGAAAAATGTGCCTGAAGGATCAGTTCCTGACACCCATGCTCCCATAGAATACAACCGCTGATCTTCCTTCCTCGGCTCCTTTAATGTTATTAATAGTTGATTACAGTTTTTACTATTTGTGCAGGGGGAGTTAGCCGCTTTTGTAATTATGAGTCTTCCCTTTTATTCCACTCTTTTCAGCCCCTGGTTGATTATACCCCCAATCTTGATGTGCTGTGGTCCACAGGGCCTGATTCCATGCTTGACATCCTACCTTATCCCAGAGCCAGCAAATATATTTATCTGCCCATAGAAGTCCTCTAGCCCCAGTTGTATCCCCACAATCTGCGATCTGACAGAAGTCTACCAGTATAGTACTAGTTATTCCTTCTATAAAGGTTAAATTCAATGCTTTTCCTGTTCTTTCCCAATTCAAAGGTTCCTCTACTCTTCCATACCGTCTACCCCCTCTTATGGATGCCTTCCCTAGACTCACCAGTAACCCAAGGATAATTACTGTCCCTTTCATTCTAACCAACTACAGAGGTTCCAGCGGATAGGGTAGGGGAGACTTCACCGGTTTGAGACAAGCCCGCCTTGTGCGAAACCTCCCTTTGTAGTCGGATTTTCTGGATCTCTGCAGCCAACTGGCCCTACTCTACCTGTAAAACCTTTTTACAATGAGACTGGTGAATCCAGGTAGACCTCTCTGCTATCCTTATAGCCGTGGGAGTGGTGAGAAGAACTTGATATGGTCCCTCCCACTTAGGTGAGTGCCAATGTTTTTTTCTTTATTACTTTTACCAGGACCCAGTCTCCAATATGGATTTTCTCTTCTCCTTGAATTGGATCTTCTGGAATAGAACAGACTTCATTAATTTGTTTTTGTTTCAACAGGTTAGACATATATTCTGATAGAGTACGTTCAGATTCTTCAGTTAGTGTTTCATTTGGTAATAAAGATATTCTATATGGCCTTCCATATATTATTTCAAATGGGCTCAACCCCTCTTTTATTGGTGTAATATGCATACTAGTCACTGCCAATGGTAAGCAGTACATCCAACTTTTACCAGTTTCTTCCATAGCTTTTCTCAGCTTACTTTTTAGGATTCCATTGTGTCTTTCCACCAATCCAGCTGATTGGGGGTGATAGGCACAATGGTTTTTTACTTGAATACCCATCACTTCTGTCAAATGTTGTACAATATTTCTTCCTTTCACATTTGTCTAATTCAATAAAATCCATGCAAATGTGTTGGAATGGATATTGCGGTGTGGGGAACTTCCCTTTCCGTGGTCTTATGCCTCCCTGAGCATTGTGTCTTGCACATATAATACATTGAGAGCAAAAAGTTTTTGAGTAGTTTGTGAAGCCATAAGCTGTACATACTTTATTTAACATCTCAGTCATCCCCCTGTTTGACACATGTGTTACTCCATGTGTCAATACTGCTGCATACCTAAATAAGGACTTTGGCAATACCGGTTTCCCTTCAGGTGATGTGTAAATATTATTTATTATTGTGCAACCCTTTGTTTTTCAATATTGTTTTTCCCCGGGGGGTGCATTAACATCTTAGTAAGGACTGTATGATCTATCTCAATAATTTCCTGTTCTGTCATTATTTGATGTGTTTCTTGTGCCGCTATTTTGGCCGCTTCATCCGCCCTTTTGTTTCCCTTTGAGATGTGGTCCGTATATTTTGTGTGTGCTTGACATTTGCAGATTGCAAGCTCTTTTGGTAACTGTATTGCATCCAGAAGTTCTAAAATGAAATCCGTGTGTGCAATTGGTTTACCACTGGAGGTGACCATCCCCCTGTTTTTCCATTGTTGTGCAAAAAC
This sequence comes from Lithobates sylvaticus, assembly GCA_028564925.1. NCBI lineage: Eukaryota > Metazoa > Chordata > Amphibia > Anura > Ranidae > Lithobates > Lithobates sylvaticus. The sequence goes on along the minus strand of JAQSEC010001744.1, from coordinate 1,700,465 downwards.
ATGTACTGTTGAAAAGGCATATTGACTGTCGGTGTATATGGTTACAGATTTTCCTTCTGATAGTATGCATGCTCTTGTCAGTGCTACAAGTTCCGCTACTTGTGCTGAATAATGTTTTGGTAGTGGCCTAGCTTCCAAAATGTCATCCTGTGTCACTACTGCATATCCAGTTGCATTTGTACCACCCGGATTTTTCCTACTAGAACCGTCAACAAAAAGTGTCATGTCAGGGTCAGCTAACGATACGTCTTTCAAATCACTTCGTGGCAGTACCTTTTCAGCGATGGCAGCAGAACAGTCATGTTTATAACCATCAGTAGGGAGTGGTAGTAATGTGGATGGGTTTAAAGTAGTACACCTCTGTATTGTTTAAGTGAGGTTGTGCCAAGAGTATTGTCATAAAGGAAAGGTGCCATGCTGGACTCAAATGTGATATCTTTTGTTGTAAAAGAATAACAGACACTGCATGCGGCACCTTAAGTGTCAGCAAGTGATATAGCACTATATATGCTGAGGCCTTAACTGCTTTAGCTGCAACTACCACTGCCTGTACACAGGGTGGAAGTGCTCTAGTTACACTGTCTAATTTTATAAAGTAGTAAACAATCGATCTCTAGTGCCCACCATATAACTGTAAGTACTGATGTCATGTGTCCTTCCCTTTTTGTCTACTGTTTGTTCAAAAGATTTGTCATACTGTCAGGTCACCTGAGACCAGGTGACAGGTGCACTCAGTATGAATCGGAAGTGCACGGCTAGGTAGTGGACCTTAGGACTGACTGCTGTGGATTTTACCCAGGGAGATTCAGGACACAGATCTACTGGATCTCTAACACAGATCCCAATGTGAGCTAGAGCATAGATTCCCCAGGGCGCGGAGTCTAAGAGCCAGCAGGTGTTCACCAGAGCCTCTAGTGGTGAGGATGGACTTCGCTGCAGTCTGGCTCCAGGTCGCGGCCCCCAGGGTCTCACAGCTCACGCTTACAGTAGAGTACAGGAGAAGGAAGTAGCAGGCTGGAACGACAAGGATAGTAAGGGGATAAGGCAGAGGTCACGGGTAACTAGCAGACAGGAACCACAGAGTACACACCAAGGTCGGTAACGGAAACAAACATAAAACAAACGGCAAACAGGAAGCCAAACACCCCATGGATACACAATGGATTATCAGCACCACAGGCTTGCAGTGCACAGGTTAATATAGGGTTCCCTGATAGGGCCTAGAGTGGAACCATGCTTAGAGGAGAGGTTATAAAAACCCCAGGTGAGAGTGGCTGGCCTCTTAGTCTGAACACATGGAGGGAGAGATAAGCAAACAGGGGAAGATTACTGCATAACCGTGACACATACCCAGGAAGGACACCATTTGTTTCTTTGTCTCTAAGAACTGTGTAGTCTACTTTTTCCTTAATTTAATGTTCTAAACTCTATAATGCCTCCAAAGATTCAATTTTGTACTCATTCATGTGTTCTGACACCCACCCCATAAAAAGGAACCCGCCTCATTCTTCAGTTGTGTAGAAGGAGGGGGGTGGGGGTGTCATGTCTGCACTTGAATTGGAGCTGGGGAACATGGTTACTCTGCACAGTATCATAAATCAAACTACCAAATACTTCCTTACCTTGGAGCTGTTATTAACAATTTTCTTTCATTTGTTCAAATATAAGTCCATCAACTATGCAGACATAAAATGTTTCCTAGCATTTTCATTTTTTTTTTTTTTATATATATATATTCAATGTATATACATATATTCACACACACATACATCTCTGAATATTTTTCCTCAGACCCCAATATTTTAGCAGAATTTAAGAAGTCTTGAACCTCCTTTTGTATTGTTCCCCTTATTCTCTGGTCCTGAATGAAATTCACAGGGTCCTAAAACAGAACCTCCCTCCCCCCTTTTTTTTCTTTTTTTTTTTTTTAAAAAAAAAAAAAAAAAACACATATTCTGATTCAGAACTTAGCCTTTTTTAACTTTATAATATATGTACCCAAATAAACAGCATTGAATCATTAACACTTCACAGTTGAAAGTCTGTGAATTCTAAAAATAACATATGAAAGAAATATTTACTTTAAAACTATTATGCAGACTTTCTTTCTGACCGAAAGTCCTGTTTTCACAGATTCACAACTTAACCTCTGTGTGCTAAAAGGGTTAATGCTGCCCCCTCTCTTCTGCTACCTCTATCAGGCAATCTGCATTTTCTTGTTTCCGAGAAACACCTTTTTGACCTTCTTTTTTTTTTTTTTTTTTTTTTTTATATTAAAAATCAAGCTCTCTGAGCTTCAATATTATTACACACTTCTCTTAGCAAAGCCCATTCAAATCCTAGTTTCCTTATGGCAGTAAAATTAGCACTGTCTCTCAAAAACATCCTCAGTCTTTACTTTTCTCACTTTCCTCAAGCCACTTAATAATAATACAACATTCTATTCACTGACAGTATAATCCACCTCCAGCTCTCTACTGCCTTAGAACATCAACACTTTCTGCAATGTACTTCCTTTAACACCATGGCATGCTAAAATAAAGCAACCTGGTACCTTTTTTCTTTATTTCTTTTACCTAGTTTCAATATTTACAATATAAACCTTCCGTTTTGCCATGGCTGGTCAAGGGTTAACCTCTTGTTTTTTTTACAGACACAACCTCTCACACAGGAAGGGAGGGTATAACACGAGGGAGGGGGCCAGTGGTATAACAGATAACTGGTATAACAGATGAGATCATCCTCTTTGTCCACTAGGGGCAGTTGGGCTTGGCATTTCATCCTTTGTTCTCTTTCCTTCTACCCTAAGTCTAGCTTGCTGGAGCCAGTACTCTGCCAACTCTAACCAATACCTTTTTTTTTTTTTTTTTTTTTTTTTTTTCCTTTGGGTCCTAACAACTTAAGCTTATCCACCAACTCCTGACATCCTTTCACAGTTAATTTACCATTAAACCCAAACTTCCTCTCCCACTTAGCACAATACTGAACGGACTTGGGGTCATTGCTATGTATACATTTCTTATCACCTTCTAACAGCACATTAGGAACACGACAGCAACATAAACAAACACAAGAAATTCCTTTACAGAGACTATTCCCAATTTTCGGTGTTTGTTGAGTCTCTCATTAACCTATAAAACACTGGGATCGTGACCTTCCGCTCACGGTAATAAAAGGAATACCAGAAAAGTATAAACATCAACACTCCCCACACTATAGGGAAAATTAAAAAAAATTAAAACGTACCTCTGCAGTATTATTATAAAATGAGCTCGTAACATCAACAGAATGGTTAAACATGAGACAGGAGAAAATAAAACACACAGAGAAAAGAAAGAAAAAAAAAAATTAGCTTTGTGATCTTTTTAGATCACTTAACTAAATAGCGCTTATATCGTCAGGCATATCGACCTCTGACATTCTGGTATACCTCAAATCTTTTTTTTATCTGTCCGGACAGCAGGCAACGTAATTTTTTTACCTTAGACAACGTCCCCAAATGTCTCTGTCTACGAACACTGGATTATCAAGCTATTATACGATCAATACCAATGTCGGCAATTACAACACATTTAAACCAGAATCAAACAGAAAGAGAAGAAAAAGACTTTTAGAAAGAATTAAGAATAATTAAAATCTCTTACCCCTTAACACACCAGGACTAGATCAACAAGTTCGCAAGCAGACAATGTATTCGGGTGATAAGGCCCCCTGCCCCTCTTTAACCACTAACGTTGAGTGGGGGGACTTTTAAATCTCAGTGATTTACTTTCACTAATACTCACTGAAGTTGAAGAGGGCTCATAAATCCCAAATAAACAAAGTTGCTTCCGGATTCGAAGGACCACAAATGTTAGGAATATCCTCAGCTTGTGATCAGTCAACTCGAGATGTATTAAGAAGTAAAAAATTTATTCTAATATGTTAACACATTAGGATCCCCTTCCTTACACAAACGGGTCAGGCAAAGGAATGACAAAGGCAATATCTTTTGTTATCTTAAACCTTCATAACCCAGCCCCTATTTCCCTATTGGCTGAGGAAATCACAGTTTTCACTTATCTGGGTGAAATTCGATATTACCTTTATTATGTGAGGACTGCGAATTCCCTTACAATCTTATGTTACCATACATGGTTATACTGCAATCATCCTGAATTCTTACGGTGGAGTTAGTAAAAACATACATAACAATTAATACAGAAAATGCTCATAGGTGGAATTAAAAACCAGTCTCAGGATTGTTTTCCAAATAGTCACACAATAAACATTTAAAACTTTTCTAACAGTGCACATGGAAGTGCAGTCACATTAGATCTGAGGGGAAGCTCTGCTGATTTTATCATCCAATCATGTTCAAGCAAAAATGCTGTTTTTTTTTTTTTCCTTGCATGTCCCCCTCAGATCTCCCAAGTGCACTTGTAGTGCAAAGTGATTTGCCTTTAGTAAATCAACCCCTATGTCAGTAATCTTTATATTAGTGTATAGCTAGAGTTGGGACAGTTCAGATAGCGCACAGTGTCGGTTGAACACCGTCTATTTGATTGCGTTACTGCCAGTTTAACGACATATATAGTAGTTCTGTGTGCTTTACTGACAGTTTAACGCCATATAATTTTGTGTGTTTTACTGCCACTTTAACGCCATATAGTTCTGTATGTGTTACTGCCACTTTAACGTCATATACAGTAGTTCTGTGTGCGTTACTGACAGTTTAACGCCATATAGTTTTGTGTGCGTTACTGCCAGCTTAATACCATATAGTTCTGTGTGCATTACTGCCAGTTTAACGCCATTTACTTATGTGTGCCTTACTGCCAGTTTAATGCCATATAGTTCTGTGTGTGTTACTGCCAGTTTAACGCTATATAGTTCTGTGTGCATTACTGCCAGTATAACTCCATATAGTTTTGTGCATTACTGCCAGTTTAACGCCATTTACTTCTGTGTGCATTACTGCCAGTTTAATGCCATATAGTTCTGTGTGGGTTACTGCCAGTTTAACGCCATATAGTTTTGTGTGCGTTACTGCCAGTTTAACGCCATATAGTTCTGTGTGCGCTACTGGCAGTTTAACGCCATATAGTTTTGTGTGCGTTACTGACAGTTTAACACCATATAGTTCTGTGTGTCACTGTACGTTTGGCGCAATATTTTGCAGAATATTATAGTGTATCCATGGAGTGTGTGTGTAGTGTGAATACTCAAATTAAAGTGCACCAAACACCTCTTTACATTGATTAAAGTGCATCTACGTACAGATTTCAACTTCTTGTTCACATTTGCTTATAAGCACCGCCCTCTCCCTCCCAATAATGTCTGAGAGGACAACAAGGAGAGGCAGACATTCCCTTGGTACTGTAAGGGGGCCAGCAAGAAATGTGTCCACAGGCAAAGGTGGATGTGGTGGTCAGTCCTCAGGCAGGGCATAATTTCCTCTGTTTAGTGAGTTTGCCCGTGCTATCCAGCCACAGCATGCAGAGGAGTTGGGGGAATGGCTTACTAAACCTTCCTCATCCTCTGTCACGCAAGCAGAGACAAGTGTGCAGTCCCCTGCAGTTGCCAGAGTGGATAAACCTGCCTCCTTGTCCACATCTATTCCTGCCATAGCCCCAACATCAGTCAGCTGAGTTATTTGACCACAGCGTCAGCCACTTGCTCCTTGATGATGCCCAGCCATTACTGGATTCAGATGTTGGTTCTGAGGTTAAGGATGACAGGAACATGAGCCTAGAGAGAGGGAGAAACACTGGTAGACAAATTGGCATTCATGTTCCCCAAGCCGCAGCGTATTGCCAAGTTGTCTCCAGTGGTATTGATGAAGATGGAGGAGATGGAGATGATGATGATGAGGTCACTGAAGCGACTTGGGTGCCAGATAGAGCAACTGAAGGTGAGGCGGCACAACCCCAAGGAGGCAGACAGCAAGAAAGATTAGAGAGCAGCCACCCTATTATCACATTCTGCAGCTGTTATCTCCCGGCCCAATCCACAAAGCTTAGCTGTCTGGGCCTTTTTCAGCACATCTGCAGCAGATCGCATTGTTGCTATCTGCACATCAACATGGCAAAAACACCAATCATTTGAGTACCACATGCTTAACCTCCCTGGCGGTATTCCCGAGTGTGGCTCAGGATTTTCAGTACCAAAAGCGGTAACCCCGAACCACGCTTGGGATCACATCGCAGGATCCAGGTACAGTTACTTACCTTGTCCCCAGGATCCTGCGATGTCTCCCCGCTGTGTGTGCGCAACCCGTGTCTCCGCTTGATGTATCACAGTGCGAGCTCCGTTCCCTGTGAGCGTTGCGACGCACGGGGACATAGCACGGCGCCAAATTCAAAAAGTGAAACACACACAATACTTACAGTACGCTGTAATCTAACAGATTACATTAGTGTATCAAATAATTTCACATCCCCTTTGTCCCTAGTGGTTTGTCCAGTGTCCTGCATGCACCTTTATATTATAAATACTGTTCTTTCTGCCTGGAAACTGGAGATTGTCCACAGTAACCAAAACCGTCCCTTTACATCAAAAGCGGTTTTAGACCAGCTAGAAAACAGTGATAATAAATTAGAATCACTTTCAGAATTGAGTGATAGTATAAATACTGTTCTTTCTGCCTTTTTTTTTTTTTGTATAATTTTTATTTTCCATTTTCAATACAAATACATTAACTTTGCAATAACATAGCATCACAGGAGGGGTAGAGGGGGGGGGGGGGGTAGGGGGTAGGGAGGGGCATAGGGAGAGGGGATCAAAGGCACAATGGTGTACTCATGACTTGGTCAAGGTATAAACATACATCCGTAAACATAAATAACATAAGGGGGCACTGCATTTAGTTCGCCAGTAGTGGCACCCCTCCTGTCCCAGACATTCGGTCCACCTGGACAGGCCCCCCCCCCCAGCCCATGGGGGCTTATCTCTGTTCGGTTAAAAGGTGCTGTGTCAGTGTTTCCCCAAATTTTTTTATAACCATCGAACACTGAGGCTCATAAGGTGGCCACAAAAAGGAAAGCAAAATAGATAAAAATAAGTAAAAACTAGCGGGCCAGCTCTGTGGTCCAGATAAAACATCCCTTTGGTTCACCATATTAGCACTGTAAGGATCGGACTAAGAATCCTTTAAACAATACTGGAGGGGGAGTGATGAAAGGAAGGATAGAGAAAAAAGAGGGTTTTATAGAGAGTTAGGAAAGGGGGAGGAAGGTCATATTGAAAGGCCTCACCGGATTCACTGTGTGCCTACCTTAGGCAGGTCCTGCAGACGTTGAGACGTTGAGGGGAGGTTCGCCTGGACGAGTTTCTTGAAGGATGGGTCCGCTAGGGCAAGTAGTGCTATATCTAGACTAGACGATAGAATTGTTGTGTCCTGTACGTGGGATTTCCATGAAGCCCATGTGGATTCAAATTTTTCCCTGGTGTCCCGGCAGGTAGCTAGCCAACTTTCTGCTTCCATGATCTCCCCCACCTTCCCCAACCATTCCTGCTCGCTGGGTATCCGCGAGCTCTTCAGTGTTTTTGATTTGATTACATTATTGAATAATTTTTATTATTATTATATTATTATTTGTTATAATTATTTATAGTTTTTTATTATATTAAAATTTATGATTTTGTGTTTCAAACTTTATCATACCCGGGCTGTCATCTAGACTCTTACTTGGACAGATTTAAGTGTGTTATTCCTAAGAATTACATGCCTACAATATAAAACACCATTATTTCAGATTTTTGATGCTCAAAGCAATACAATGTTTTCCATGCAAAACATTGTATTGCTTTGAGCATCAAAAATCTGAAATAATCATACCGCAAGGGAGGTTAACAAGGCATTTAACGTCGAACCACTCAGTCCGTTGGCAAGAGCACCTAAAAGCCACACAAAAGGGGCACAAATCTGTCCCTCCTCCTCCTTACCCACATCAGTCTGCCCCTGCTATACCGAGTCATTACCTCTCAGCAGCCTCCACTGACAGGGATGATGGTATAGCACAGGTCCTAGCAGCACATCTGCCAGCAGAACACCACCAGCTATAGACTGTAGCCGGCAAATTTCTCTGTCCCATCTGCTGCAGCGGAAAAAAAATACAGTCCCTGCCACCCACATGCCCAGCGTCTAAATGCAAGCTTGTCAAAGCTGTTGGCTCTCCAACTTCTGCCTTTCAGCCTGGTGGATTCTGCCCCCTTCCGTGAATTTGCACAATGTGCTGTACCACAATGACAGGTTCCCAGCCGCTACTGGTTGTTCCATCTCTCAACCATCACGTGGAAGGGAATGTTCTGGCATCGTTGGGCAAGGCAGTCAGCCATAAAATCCACCTTACTGCTGACACATAGTCCAGCAAGCATGGACAGGGACAATATATTTTGTTAACAGCACACTGGGTAACGCTGCTTGCAACTCGAAAGGATGCAGAACAGGACTCTGCAGCTTGTTGTACCCCAATGTCTCCATACAGCTGGTGGTGATGATGCCAGACCTGTGAGCTCTACCCCTCCTCCTTCTCTGCCACCTCCATGCCCGCCTCTGCAGAATTGTCCTATGAACATAAGGTACCCCATAAGTTTTCAAAGGGCTATTCCCACAGTCAGGCTAAAAGGTGCCATGCAGTGCATCAGCTGGTGTGTTTAGGGGACAGGAACCAAACTGGAGCAGAGATTCACACAGCTCTGCAGGGACAGGCCCAGAGGTGGTTCACACCATGCCAGGTTTGCAATATGTGCTAAAGCTGGCCAGAGTCTGTAGCCATTTAAGGCGGTCATACACAGCCAGTGCTCGGTTGGCTGAAATTCAGTTGGAAATCCACCTGCCCCTAAGCCGCCTAATATTTGACATGTTCACCAGGTGAAACCCTAACTTTGTCAATGCTGCAGCGGCTATACATGCAGCAGAGGGCCATCACTGAGTACCTGTGCGAATACGGCACGACGACATGCTCAGGCCGTCTCTGCTTTTTTTTGACACACCAATGGCTGATCATTAAGGATACATGCACTGTATTGTCACCATTTGAGGAGGCCACAAGGATGGTGAGCCGTGACAGTGCATGCATCAGTGACACAATCCCTGTTGTGTTCCTGCTGGAGCAGACTCTGCATGGCATTATGGACAGGGCACTGGAGGCAAAGCAACAGGAAGAAGAGGAGGACTTCCTTTCTTCTCAAGGCCCACTTTATCCAGATACTATCATTCCTATGTCACAGAACACACAGGAGGAGAGAGGGGAGGATAATTCATCCCGTTCCCACAGAGTGCAGGAGATAAATTCTCTTGAGGACACCTTAACCACTTTCAGACAGGAGCATTTTTCTGGCTTAAGACCAGAGCACTTTTTGCGATTCAGCACTGCGTCGATTTAACTGACAATTGCGCAGTCGTGCGGCGTGGCTGCCAAACAAAATTTACGTCCTTTTTTTCCCCACAAATAGAGAGCTTTCTTTTGGTGGTATTTGATCACCCCATCAAAAGAGTTTACTATTTGCTATAATAAATATCCCTCAAAAATATTTAAAAAAACATTTTTTTTCCTCAGTTTAGGCCGATACGTATTCTTCTACATATTTTTGGTAAAAAAAATCACAATAAGTGATTATTGATTGGTTTGCGCAAAAGTTATAGCGTTTACAAAATAGGGGATCATTTTAAAGCATTTTTTTTTACTAGTATACGTGTATATATAGTTTATGGCGATCAGCGATTTTTATTGTGACTGCGACATTATGGCGGACACATCTGACATTTTTGACACATTTTTGGGACCATTGTCATCTATACAGCAATCAGTGCTATACAAATGCACTGATTCCTGTGTAAATGACACTGGTAGTGAAGGGGTTAACCAGGGGGGTGGCAGTGTAGGGGTTAAGTGTGTCCTAGGGGCGTGTTACTAACTGTGGGGGCGTGGCTGTGTGTTACTGATCACTGAGCTCCAATCACAGGGAGCAGAGATCAGTGTCACTTGTTGCTAGGCAGAACCAGGAGATGCTGTTTACTTCCGCATCTCCCCGTTCGTCCTACCCGTGAGACGATCGTGGGTATCCCCGCGGCGATCGAGTCTGCGGGACCCGCGACCGGACTCACGGGGGTCCCGACCGGCGAGCGTGCGCACCGCCGGAGGCACGCACGCGATGGCGCGGCGGCATTTCAAAGCGACGTACCTGTACGCCCTTATGCCTGTCGTGCCATTCTGCCAATGTGCATCCGTGTGCACCGGTCGGGAAGTGGTTAAAGAGGATTTTATTGAATGTTTTTCCTGACTCCAGTAGGTTAAAGTGTCGTGGAAAACGTTGTTTTGAGTCTTCTGTTGGTCAAGAGAGGAGCGTTAGAGAAGGCATCCGCCTAAGTGAGGCATTTCAGAATTTTTTGTTTGACAGGTGCACATCATTGCAGTATTTTACAGCAAGGCCAATTCTTGCTTTCATCAAGAGTACCTCTATAGGGTTACGGTGGGAAGGTGCCACCGACACCCAAAGACCAATTTTTCTGCACCTGTTTGACAGGTGCATATCATTTTTAACAGCAAGGCCAATTCTTGCTTTCATCAAGATTACCTCTATATTACGGTGGGAAGGCGCCACCGACACCAAAGAACAATTTTTACGCACCTGTTACTTCTATAAAAAGTCACAGTGACACCAGAATGTATCCAAAAAATCTCTAATCTTGTTCCCAGTGCTCTACATTGTGGCCTCATCATACACACTGGCTCCCCAGCTGTTGCTGAGCAAAATAAAGGCAGCTTGCAGGGAATTTTTTTTGGGCTGTATAAATGCAATTATTGCTGCAGCAGATTCTAGACATGGTACTGATCTGCCTCTTTACAAGTAGACTAAGGGGACCCCCCAGGTACTATATTGGAAGGTTTTTTTCATTTTTAGGCTTTCACTTTAAAAATCAAAAATCACTGCTCATTTAAAAATTACGTTTTTCACAAACTTTTTTAATTGATACATGTCTCCCAGGGCAGGACCCGGACCCCTATAACCATTGTATGCCCAATTACTTGCATATAAGCCTTCAAATGGGCACTTTTGATTTTTGACGTTTGGGTCCCATTGACCGTTATTTGGGTCTGAACTTTCGAGGTGTTCGGAAGTTCTGGTGCGAACCGAACAGGGGTCCATTCGGCCCATCCCTAATAATGATTACATGTACATTTTTTTATTGAATTTTATGCGGCAGAGGCATATGTATTGTATCTATGATATTTTGTTTATAATGCTTTAAATTGTGAGTTGTAGGTGGATGTTTTGATATACAGTATATGACTGCAACGTATACATGTGCCTGCTGTGTTTTAATTCCTGACCTGGAGTATGGTTATAACAAAAGGAGAATATACATGATACCCTGTTTATCTTTATTTTGAATATTTTTACAACATTATTGAGATGGGGTTATATTGTGGAATTGATTTAGATATTTTCAAATATAAGTGTTTTATTATTTAATTATTTGTGATTGATAGTGAAATTTTTTCCTGAATCTTTTTGGTTTTGGATGTACTTTATAATAAATGCACAGTTAGAGCTGTACTTCACTCTTAGGCCGCTTTCACGCGATAGGCCTGCTCGGATCTGCCTGTCCGTTTTTCAGGCAGATCCGAGCGGGCCACCCATTGACTTGTATGGGCAGGCGGATGACACCCAACTGCCATCTAATCTGATAAGATCTGCTCAAAACAGACGTATGACGTTAGCCATCTGTCCAGCGCATCGGATGGGATCGGATGAAAACGGATACCTTTTCTTGGCTTCCGATCTCCCATAGAGGACAGCGGGCTCTGACAGGTCCATCCATGCACAGTGAGCAGAGACGGACCTGTCATCCGTCAGCTGAGCAGGGATCAATGGAGCAATCTCCTGCTGAGCTAGCGGATCCGCCTGTGTGAAAGGGGCCTTAGACAATATTGTCTATTTGTGATCCTTATGCTGCTAGCATTAGTAAATACATAGGAAAGTACTGTATATCATATTTTCTTGTTTTATTTAAAAAAAATTTACATTTCTTCAGTTACTTTCTGGTTTCCAGGTGTGTAGGTGAATGATGTCATACAACCTAGCCTTCAGGAGGAGTTTTCTTTGCTAAGCACACCCTCCTGCCTTGATGTCTGAGCTAAGGACAGATGGATCCCAGGAAGTAAATGCTACAGGAATCATCTGCCTTTACTCAAGATGGCCAGGGCCAGAAATGCTAGGCGGTGCTTTTCAAAGTTATTTTTCAGCAAAATAGAGCATGGAGACATGAATGGATGGGTGAGTTTTATTTGAATATTAAAAATGATTTAAATTGTGTTTTTGCTTTATCTCCTGAAGAAACTCCAAAGAGTGAAACATGTCGAGCATGGTAGTGCTCTACACATATTTTGTCTGATTTAACTCATATGTCTGTAGTTTATGGATATATTATCTGTGTCCTTTTGCCTTTACCTGTTTCTATGTGGAAATAAAAATCTCTATTTTATTTACATCACTACTGTTTATTATTACTATCCAGACCTCGATACCGCTTTAAAAAGTCCCAGAGGCTTGTGGCCTCATTTTCCCCTTGTTTATCATTATTAAATTAATTGGGATCTTGGTATCTTTAGTTCAACTACTTCGTCTAGCATATTATATAATGTGTTTTTGCTTTATGGTGCTCAGATGCAGCATAGTTCTGCTTTAGTGATGCAGGACATTTCTGCTTTGTGGTTCCATCTTTTATTTGAGACAAGTACATAGGCATGCATTCCTATATTGATAAGGTGTGCAAGTCTAGGTTCACTTGAGACAGGATCGTTATCTTGGGGAACAGCTATCAACCAGGATACTTCAATTTAGTAGACAGACTTTTCTCTCAAGATCTCTTAGCTGAGAATGTTTGCTGAAGTATAAAGCTGCCCACTGATGCTCACTGATTTTGGAAAGAGCGGTCTATGATTATTATTTTTATACAGGAATTATATAGCGCCAACAGTTTGCGCAGCGCTGAACAAAATAAAGGCAGACATTACAGTTATATTACAATTTGGTACAAGAGGAATCAGTGGGCCCTGCTCATTAGAGCTTACAATCTAAATGATCATCTATTGTCTACGCTATAGGGACCATGAAGTCTCCTTCCTTTTTCTTTTTGACAGACAATAAACACACTGAATGTAATTACTTTTAAAGAGCTCCTGTCACCACATTATTCATTTTAACAATATTTTCCCATAAGGTTTTATGTGCATTGATGCATGTCATTACCTGTAAAAGCCTCCCTTTAGTTACTCACAGAAGTGGAGTGTGCTATAACATGTGAGGAGGGAGGGATGTGAGCTACGGAATGATCTAGTCAATCTTAGCAAGGCAGAAAAATCATACAGTCTTCACTTCTCAGGTGTCCTAGCCAGTGGCTTTAATAAACTACCCAGGCACCTGGGACTTGAGCCCTGGAATTTTGGACAACTTCTCCAGGTGTTGTCCAGAATGTGTTGATCTGGCAGGTTGGGCAGTGCTGTATGTGGTGATGACAGACAAAGCAACTACCAGCCCCTGGTGTCTGCCTACTATGAATAAAACTTCAGGGGCAGGAAAGTGACCAGAGAGTGAATAGTGCTTGGGTTGGCTAACTCCACAGTTAACCTTTTACATACAGTATATGAACAATAGTTGACATAACAATGGTTTAATGTAAACACGCACTAATCTACTGTAACAATTCTGACCTTTAAAAAATGTCTGACACCAACTGCCACTCCAGACAGGGTTGAAGCAGAAATTAAATACGGTAGCTTTTAAAAAAAAAAAAAAGGCAAGAACTCGAAAATTTCTAATCTAGAGCATTAGAGATGAAGTTTAATGATTTATTTATTTTTTTATATAATCTTTATTCAACAAACCATTTCTTACATTTTATCTTGGCCATCATTTACACTTCTTATCTTATCAAGCAGTAGTATAGGGTTATATTATTACATACATATTTTTACATATCCATGACCTCTATTATTTTAGCTTTGTTTATTACTCTTGCGCTATTTTGTAACCCTACCATCTATCTTTCCCTTACATTCTCATATGCCCATCCCCATATACTACCCATTCAATCTCAGCATTCACACCTCTTGCCTCACAAAACAAAAAACAAAGAAAAAAAATAAAAAATTCTAAAATTGAAAAGACCCTTGATCCCCACTCCTTTATTCCTCTCTCTTCTATTTTACTTGGGTTATCATCTTATATTGTCAATAATAAAGACGATGATGTCCTATATTATTCCCATTTTTGCCATACTGCTATTATTTGTCCCTTAAAGTCTTTTTCAATCGTGACCCTCTCTTCAAGGGAACGCATCTTGCTCATCTCCGCTATCCATTCATCTATTGAAGGTGTCACCCTATTTTTCCATTTTCTTGCTATAACCATTCTTGCTGCCGTTAGAAAATGTTTTACTATACCTTTTTTTTATATTTTTTATTGATCCCGGCATCATTGACAATATAGATACCAATACATCCGGTTGCATATTAATGCCCGTCACCTCTCAATATATTTTATATACTTTCTTCCAAAATGTCTGGACCCCTGGGAAAAAGTACCAGATATGTGACATTGTACCAACTGCACTCTGACATCTCCAACAGTTGTCATCATTCTCTGGATTAATTCTATGCATATCACTCGGGCATTTATACCATCTAACTAGTAGTTTATAATTCCTTTCTTGATGCCTATTAGAAATCGACATCTTATGTGTTAGTGTAATTGCCTTGTCTCATTTGTCTCTGGGAATAACCATGCCCAGCTCTTTTTCCCACTTTTTTATGTAGCTTAACTCTTGTTCCTTATTGTTCGAAATTAGATATTTGTATACGTTGGAAAGATTGTGTGTTGGTTTCTGCTCTTGTAAAAATAGTAATTCCAGTGCAGTTGGTATTCTATCTAGTGTCCCTTTTTTCTTGAGGGCAGTTATATATTCTTGGAGTTGCCTATATTGCATCCATTTCTTCGCATGTTCCCTACCTATGTCTTCCAATCGAGGAAGTCCACTACTCTCCAATATCTGTATGATTCTTGTATCATCCCTTTTATGCCATTTTAGAAAGGTTGTGGTTTCCCTTGCTGGTGGAAATTCAGGATTGCTGAAGAGGGGTGTCATTGGGCCCACATAAGTGGACCCTATTCCCCTCTTCATCAATCCATCCCACACTTTCAGTGTTGCTCCGACCAGGAGAGGCATCTCTTCCTTAGAGGGCCTCTTTTCTTTCTTTATCCAAGGCAAAGATTTAAATTTTATGTCCGCAATCTCCTCCTCAAGTTTCACCCATTGTTTACAATCTGCATTGTGGAACCAGTCCACAATCCTGGTCACCAGTACCGCTCTAATATAGACCGATAGGTCTGGGAGGGCTAAACCCCCATCTCTTTTCAGCCTATTGATTCTAGAGGGTTTACCTGCCCATATAAAGCTCCCAATAGCCTTTCGTAGGGGATTTAAAATATATTTTGGGGGAAATATTTGGATTGTCTGAAAAATATATAGTATTTTTGGGAGTATATCCATTTTTATAATATTTATATGACCTGTCCATGAAAAAATCCCCCTATCATAATGGGAGATAATTATATTCCTGAAGTTTTTCCAGTTCTCTAGGTATAAGTATTCTGAGATATTTAATTGTATTGCTTTGCTATTTAAAAGAAAAATCCTTTCTAAGAATTTCAACAGTATTCATGGGGAGTGTGATATTTAAGGTTTCGGATTTATTGTAATTAACCTTGAAATTGCTTAATTCAGCAAAATGCTTGAACTCACTAATTAGATTGGGTATTGTTACTATTGGGTTTGTGATATACATTAGTAAATCGTCTGCATAAACCGACATTTTATATTCCTGAGTTTTTACTTTAATTCACTGTATATCTTTATTATTCCGAATCGCCGTCATCATATGTTCCATGGCTAAGACATATAACAATGGAAACAGGGGACATCCCTGCCGAGTTCCATTTGCTATTCTAACTATATCGGATACCTCCCCATTTGCCCGTATTCTGGCGGTTGAGTTTTGATATAAGATCATAATTTTTTTAAGAAGCCCTGGGCCCAGCCCCCATTGTCTCAATGTCTCCTCGAAGAATCGCCATCCCGCCCTGTCAAAGGCTTTCTTGGCATCGACTGCCAGGAGACAGGATGGGATGGCGTGTCTCCGAGTGTACTCAATTAATGTCAAGGTCTTTAGGGTGTTGTCCCTCGCCTCTCGTCCCTCTATAAACCCCACCTGGTCTAAATGTATAGACCTTGGCAGTTTCGGTGCAAGTCTGTTGGCTATGATTTTTGAGTATATTCGGAGGTCGATATTTGTCAACGAAATTGGTCTATAGTTTCCACAGAGTGTATGATCTTTCTCGGGTTTAGGTATAAGTGAAATATACGCTTGCATACTCTGTGGAACAAATGATTGGGAAATAGAGACTGAATTAAAGGTCCGTTTCATAATTGGAGTAAGCAAGTCTTTATATGTTTTATAGAACCGAGGAGTAAATCTGTCCGGGCCCGGACTTTTACCTAATGTTAATGAGTCAGTTACCTTCTGGATTTCCATCTCTGAGAATTATTTTTCTAGTTGTTCTATCTCCATTACAGTTAGGGTTGGTATAGCGGTTTCCTTTATATATTGTCTTATATTTTGTTGGAAAGTTTCAGAATCATGTTCTGCTAATTGGTTAGGTATATTATACAGTCTGGAATAGAATGTATGAAATGTTTTCAGGATCGCTTTTGGGTCATATAACATATCCCTTGTTTCTGTTTTAACCTTAACAATCGGTGTAGTTCTTGTTTGCTGACGTAAGGCCCTAGCTAATAGTTTACCGGGTTTGTTTCCTTGTTGATAATATAAGGTACGATTTTTATCCCTAATCCTTAATGTTTGCTCGTTTAGTAGGGTTCGTAGCTCTAGTCGCCTATCCATTAATACCATTAATGTCTCCCGTGCTGAGTTTTGTTTATGTTGTTTTTCTAATTCAGCAATTTCCTGTAGGAGCTCTGCTGATCTATTTCCTTTTTTTAATCTAGCCCCATGTTTTATAAATAGGCCCCTCACTATACATTTCAATGTTTCCCATTGATTTGGAAGTGACGTACTATCGTTAGCATGGTCTTGTGTGAAATTCAATATTGCTGACCCAATCTCAGAACTACATGCCTCATCATATAATAAGTTATCATTTAATTTCCACGTTCCTCTTGGTACATTACTACTTACTGTGTCCATCATCAGAAAAATAGGGGCATGGTCCGACCATAGAAAGTTACCTATATATGAGGAGGAAACTGTTGCTATTGCCAAGGAATTTATCAAAAAATAATCTAACCTATGATATGTGTCATGTACTTTGGAATGAAACGTATAATCTTTCTCCAATGGGCCTGTTACTCTCCAAATATCTACTAGTTGGTATCTGTCGAGCATTTTCTTAAATTTTCTTTTATCAGTATTCATCTGAGGCCCTGATAATGCTGTAGTATCCATATCTCGGTCAAAAACTAAATTAAAATCACCCCCTATTATATAAGTTTAATGATTTTTAATGAAGTAAACAGAAAAAGAAAAGAAAAAGATATTACAAAATAGAAAATAAACAACAGTAAACTAAATGGGAAAAGTGAAAATACTTACCAATGTTTCACCTAGTCTGTGTTCCTGACAGAGTCCAATACAATGTAGCATAAATCCCATTCTGAGTGATTTTCAGCATGGGTGCACCGTTGGGTATTGGGTTGGGCGAGTGCGTCACGGGTGCGAAAAATGCGAGCTGTCAGATGTTAATGCAGCCATTTTATCTAGTTCCTGAGAAAGGGTGTTTACAGAAATGATGCAGCTAATCAAAGGATCTGAGGGATGTGAGGTAGTAGTGCTAAAATATTTAAGATATTTTCAGCAGACCCTCTCTCCCAGCTAGATTTCTATATGCAGTGATATTTTCATAGGGTCATGTGTTACAGTCGTGTGTTACAGTCAGATAACCAATATAGTATTGAACAGCATGAAATCATGGTTCAATAGAGACTAACCATGACGTAGCTCTTATGTGTAGCTTCCTCAGAAAGGGTATTGTGTCTTATCAACTATCTGCTCCTCATAATATGAGGGTGTCCAGTAAATAATTGATATCAACATTTATGTAGATTCATATTATTGATGTACTGTAACTATATCATTACAGGATTTGTGAAATATGACAGGAGTTTGGTCCTAGCAAAGAGAAATCCCTAGACAGGAACATGGACTGTGACTTAATTGCTTTACAATGGCCAATCAAAGCCAGTTATAAAAACAACATACCAAAGAATGTTTCGACACATCTTTATAACAGAAGTTACTATCCCTAATTACAATGGCTTAATTAAAGTCTTTCAGGCTTCACAGATTCTGGGCTAAAATGTGTTTATTCAACTTGAGCTGCTTAATAGATACCTTGCTTAACAAATTTTCATGACCTAGGCCTAGGTGTCAACATGTTGTGATGAAACTGCAGTAATGTGATGTATGATATGCCTCATTTAAAGGTCTCTGAATATCAGTGTTTGGCAAAGTAATGTTACTGCTAGAAATGTTAATGGCCATGGCTACAACTGTCATTAGCAGGCTTGGCACTGGGCAAAGGTCATCAGCTGAACTGCTTAACCTTATGATATGATCACTAAATATAAATTTAGAGTACCACATCCCAATCCCTACTCATTATAAGGTCTTTAGACCTCATTAGCTTCACAGGCCTCCTTAGGGCTTCTTTGTAGGAAGATCAAGCAATACTGGAATGAAGCAGACCCTTAAGAGTGAGCACTGCTCTTCATATTTATTGATTTTTTTGCTTGGAATACTGTTTTTATATGCAAGCAATCGCTTGAACACCGAAGCAGGTTCCAACACTAATTTGGAACATGGCAGCACTATTAGTGCATTTTCTGGTAGAACAGGAATCCTGTTACTGGAAAATTAAATACAAATGTATTCTCTGCAAACTTTCTCATTAGAAAATTAGGCCTTTTTTAACTACACTTGAAAAAAAAAAGACAAATGAACTTTGATGACTTCCTTACTCAAGGCTTTTAAACTATTTAAGAAAACATTAAATTGAAAATATTTAGTCCTCTTTTCCTGGAGTCCCCCAAATAGCAGAAATAAACTGAATAGTTAAGTGTGTAAACCTTTGATAAATCTAGGTCATAGTATTGTGCAAATATTGAGAGGGAAGCAATAACCACAGGAGCAAAAAACCTTATGTGAGTATTTTGTTTCTGGCAATCACTTACTGCAGATTACATTAGTGCCAAGCTAATGATCATTTCAAGATCTCAGAAATAGTTTCAGATGTGATTACACGTCTAAAGCAATGACTTGAAATATGGTAATGTAACTCTGGAATGGAAAGTAAACACAGTAATTGTATTTTCTTCCTTACCCAAATAAATAAGTAAATGAAACATATAAATAAGTAATCATTCTTTTCCTCTGCACCCAATGTAACCTTTTGTTCAAGCACAATACAGGCAGACCGTTCAGACAGGCAAGTATGGCACACTGCAAAATGTACTATAGTCGTAAGGAGATTAATACATTTGAATATTGCCTTAAACATTTGTAACTTGCAATTTGCTCAGATTAGGTAGCCAAACAAGTCAACAGACACAATACTCTAAAGCTACCTGTATGCTAAATATTTAAGCTAAGTTTACACTAGCTTCAAAGTTGGCATTTCTTAAGCAGTTTTTGAAGCTCCACAAACACCTGTCAAAACAGTGTGCTTCGTTCACATGGTCACATTAGCGTCACGTCACATTGCTTCCTGTTGTGTTGTATCAAAATTGACCCGACGTGAGTTGTTTGCCAGGCTGTATCACTCTCCAAACACCAGAGGACTCACATGGGGGACCAACCTTGCCTGTAGCACCACGGTGGACTAATGGGAAACAATCAGTCTCATTTTGGTTGCTTTTTTTTTCTTATCAACAAAATTGATAACATTTTAACCAGTACGGGGTGAGAGGGGTCCTATAAGTTGTTTGCCAGGCTGTATCACTCTCCAAATGCTTCCATTGATGTCAATGTAAATGCACTGCAAATGCACCACAAACGCCCCTATGGCATTTACAGTGTATGCATTTAGATAGGGTTGCTAGCTGAGATAATACAAAAATCCATACAATATCCTCCAATGATAAGACTTGTGCTGACACATCCCCCTGCACAGCTAGTCACTGGGAAGATTAGTGTATTGTTGTTTCTCCACTCCTAGCTCTTCAAGCTCCTTATGCAGCTGAGAACACAGATTTTGTGATCAACAAAAAATGGAAAAAAGGTATTTATACATTTATTATATAAATCCACAAATGTTTTTCCCCTTTAATTCCTATTTTAAGCGGAATGTGTTGTTGTACAAGGTGGGGGTTCACATACTTTAAAGAATAAACACATTTAAATGTGTTTTTTTTTCTACTGCCGTATGAATGAGGCCTAAAGGCAAGGTATCTGGAAGGTCCAACATCAGTTGAGTTAGTATTGAGGCATAACCTGCACATGAAGACAAAGGGACACTGCAAGCAACTCAGTGGATGGATCCAAGCTCATTTTCAAGTCAACTAAGATAATTTGTCATATAGTGAAGTCAATTAATAAAAAATGTAAAGAGTATGGCACAGCTGTAAATCAAGAACAGGCAGTCCACCAAAAGGAAGTGACTGTCCAGAAGGAGACTGGTGAGGGAGGCCACCAAGACTATGCCTGAAGAAACTGTTGCCCGGGTACTTTTCCAGTCACAGCTTTATGGGAGATCAGTAACTAGCAGCAGTTTTGTGTATTTTGTTGAAGTTTGACCTTATTGGTGGACTCCTATATATCTTACCTTAAATCGTAAATTTCTTTGTCTCCACACTAGGATTGGGTATCTTTTGACTTAGGCCCCTTTTACACTGGGGCGTTTTTCATGCGTTACAGCGCTAAAAATAGCGCCTGTTCACCGCCTGAAAAAATCCGGCCCCTTTAATACTGCGGTTAAAACGACGGTAAAGCAGCGCTAAATATAGCGCTGCTTTACCGTCACCGCGGCTCCCCGCCCCAGTGTGAAAGGGGCCTTATTGCTTAATGGAGAGTGCCTTTTAACCCCCCCCTTTTTTTTTACGAATGATGTTTTTTAATGTATATCCAATAAAATGTGTTACATTTAATACCTACTGCCTCATGCTGTGCCCATAAAATCCATGTTTTGAAAAGCTGATTCGGCTTCTCCCTTTTCTTTCTCTAAAAAACTACAAACTTTAAACTGCATAACTATTGACCTCCTGTGCTATGAAATAAGGTCTTGTGCAGATAATTGCCTTCAGAAGTGAAATAATTCATTGAATGGCATCCATATGTGCACAATGAATGTACCAAGTCATCTCAAAATAAACACAACTCTAATTTGTATAGAACAGGTGTAAGAAAACAGCATTATTAAGTCCAGAAAGCTATCAAAACATATCTGGGATTATGTCCTGGAAAAGCACTGGATTTGGTTTATATTCAAAACTTTAAAAATCGAGAACTGCTAAATCTATTAAAATAGAAAGAATATGGCAGAACTGTAGCTATGTTTAAAAAAAAAAACATCCACCAAAACTTGGTGACTGGGTAAGGAGGGCAAAGGAGGACAAAAATGGGAGATATTTTGTATGGAACAACCTTCATTTAAAAGTCATTGCTAAAAAAAAAATCCAAATCAAATCCCATCTGAAATTTGACAAAATGCATTTGAGATATACCAAACACGTTGTGGGGAGGCCTTTCAACAGCAGGGACCTAAAAAAACAAGACTGATAGAAAAATGGATTGAGACAAAGGGAGGACAGTTATAGAGAAATTCTAGAGAAAGATCTATTTCAGCCTATATAAGATGTCTGAGAATATAAATCAGAGCTTCACTTTCCAGCAGGAAAAATGTAGCCAAAGTTATACTGGTTTAATTAATATTTGTGTCACAATAAAAAATACTATGCACCTTTGAAGTATGTTGTGTAAATCAAATGGTAAAAATGCCATTCAAAACCATTTTTGTTCATCCAAGTGGCATCAATGATGTAATAATGATGAAGTAATTTTAAGTTTCCACATGTCGCACATAGGGTAGCCCATTCACTTGAATAGGCTGCCCTATGCGCATTTGTCCTGCAAAAGAAGCTCATGTACCTTTTTGGGTGACAAGCATTATGCGATTTTGTCAAGCATGTATTGCCATGATTGCCATGCATTTTTGATGAGCGCCAATCATGGCAAAATCACACCATGTCTGTGGTGCCATTAGGAATGAATGGCACCCAAATGCGCATAACGCATTTTGCTGTGATTTCAGTGCAATTTTGAATCTTGGGCAGAATCTCGCCGATTTTCCAAATTGCTAGGTGTGAATGGGACCTTACCGAGTATGCAGCTTCTTCAAATTTTAATCCTTGCCTATGTTCGTGTTTAAGTTGGTGTTAAAGGAGAGTTCCGCCCCTTCAGGAAATAATTTTAAGTCAGTAGCTACAAATACAGTAGCTGACTTAATATTAGGACACTTACCTGTCCAGGGTTCCCACAATGTTTTGTATCACCTCTCGGGTGCTGCCGTCACCATTCATGTTAAGGGAAACCGGCAGTAAAGCCCTTTGGCTTCACAGCCGGTCCCCTACTGCGCATATGTGAAGCGCCCTGCGCTTTCTAACTGGCCTGGTGGCAGAAGAAGGAGGAGGGGGGCCGAACTTACGAGGGACAGTGCCATGGCGCTATGTCCCAGAAGTGGGGAAGGGTACCTGTCAAAAACAGGTACCTGTTCCCCCTCCTCTGAAAGGTGCCAAATGTGGCACCGAAGGGAGGGGGCATATACGCAGAGGTTCTACTTTTGGGAGGAACTCAGCTTTAAGATCGCTGCTCCAAGTTCCCTATTTCAGGGTGACTCCTTTCTGTTGCAGCATCATATGGAGCCAGCCTTGCATACAGAGACTGGCTGTATCTCTCTACACTGAGTGCATTATTAGAAACTCATACACCCGTACCTAGGCAAGGTACTCCCCTGCTCTGCTTTCAACCTCTCCCTTCTCCAAGCTAATAGCCTGACAGTCCACAGTTATCTGTTTCCTGTGAAAACTGGAAGTTCAGCATTGAAAGTTGTAAACTGTGAGTGCAGGTGTAAGAACTGTAACAAATAGTTTGTAGGGTAGATTATTTGTATTATTAATATGGTGAATTTTATTGTGCTCACTGTTTTAAGCTAAAAAAAACACTGAGGCTGTTATACTACATTAAATAAGTCACCAGAAAATACATTATTGAAATGCCTGATCATGTTTATGTCTTTGGATGAGGAAAAAGGGGGGGGGGGGCACATGACCAAAATCCTCCAGTTCCATCCTAACTCTGAATTAAAAATAGTACAGTA
Organism: Lithobates sylvaticus; assembly: GCA_028564925.1. Lineage (NCBI taxonomy): Eukaryota > Metazoa > Chordata > Amphibia > Anura > Ranidae > Lithobates > Lithobates sylvaticus. Next base: position 1,677,032 of record JAQSEC010001744.1, on the reverse strand, counting down.
AAACCTTGGTTTGAGAGTAACTTGGTTTAAGAGTGTTTTGCAAGAAAAGCAAAATTTTTAAATAAATTTTGACTTGATAAACATCAAGTCATAAGACACATTTGCATAAGACACAGAGTGGGGTGTTCTCTTCTCACTAGCTGTGATTGACAGCAGCAGAAGCCAATGGCTACTGCTGCTGTCTCTGAGCCAATGAGGAAGCAGAGAGCTAGGACAGCAGCTACTCTCATGCACATCGTTCGATCAGGATCGGGCTTAGGTATGTATAAGGGGGGCTCGCGGAGGAACTGCATACTGAAGGTTTTTTACCTTCATGCAAAGAATCCATGAGGGTAAAAAACCTTCAACCTTTATAACTACTTTACAGTATAAGTGGAAGATTGGAATAAAGGTGTTGGATCGGGAAATGCTTTTAATTGCATGGTAAAGTTCTTTTGAAGTAATACAATTATTTCTGCTAGGCTGGTCTTGTGATGGCCTGCTAGGATGGGTTGGAAGGAATCCATGGGTTGAGGGGTGATGAAAATCACCACGCCATAAAATAGTCCCAAGTGTTTTAATCTAAAAAACAACATACCAAAATATTTTGGGGTCAAGTTGTTTCCCCATAGCCGGACTGCTGTTTATAGTGTTAAAATTAGGAATCAGGCTGGTGAAAGTATTCTGAAAAAAATGTATTATGAGTCACTGCTGAGAATAATGTCAGCAAGTGAAGGCTTCAAACCACTGACTGAGCAATAGACACTAGATTCAGACATATCCCCTCTTTTCCTTTACATTTTAAGTTTATGTTATAATTCGTATTATGGGAGTGTGGCTGTTACACGGCTATGTCAGCATACAGCACCGAAGAAGGAGGGTATTTTAAGGTATTTTAACCTCCCTAGCGGTAATCCCGAGTCTGGCTCGGGTCCAGTTTTTTCTGCTGGGAGCGGTAACCCCGAGCCAGGCTCGGGCTTGCGTGCAGGATGCAGGGGGGAAGTTACTTACCTTTTCCCCTGGATCCTGCGATGTCTCCCCGCTGTGTGAGCGAGCCGTCTGCTCGCTCGATTCACACAGTGCCGAGTACCACCGATCTCCGTTCCCTGCGACGTTCCGACGCACGGGAGCGGAGATCAGCGCCAAATTTAAAAAAGTTAAAAAACACAATACACATACAGTACTGTAATCTTACAGATTACAGTACTGTATACAAATAATACACATCCCCTTTGTCCCTAGTGGTCTGCCCAGTGCCCTGCATGTCATTTTATATAATAAAAAGATTTTTTTTTCTGCCTGGAAACTGGAGATTGTCCATAGCAACCAAAAAGTGTCCCTTTATGTCAAAAGTGGTTTTAGACCAGCTAGAAAACACCGATAAAAAATTAAAATCACAATTTATCATCAAACAATAAATTTAATGACAGCGACTATTCTGCAACTGAGCAAATTTCAGTGTTTTTGATTTGATTACATTATTGAATCATTTTTATATATATTTTTATTATATTATAATTTATTATTTTGTGTTTCAAACTTTATCATACCCGGGATGTCTACTAGACTCTGGTTCGGACAGATTTAAGTGAGTTATTCATAAGAATTGCATGCCTACAATATAAAAACGCCAAATTTCCATGCAAAATAATTGTACCGCTTTCAGCACAAAATTCCAGCCAGAATCATACCGCCAGGGAGGTTAAGGGATTTCCAACCAAGATCATTCACAATCACAACATATGTGTACAGAACTATAAAGACCTCAAGTCTGAGATTTCATTTGGACTTTAGTTTACTTGTCTAAAGTGGTTCTAAAGCCTAAACATTTTGTACCTTAAAGCATTTCTTATCCCACATATTCCTGATATGTACCTGCTTTACCATGTACTTGTATGAGAAAGTATCCTGTTCTCTTCATATCACTTCCTTTATGTGAAATCCCTGGTGTTCCTGCCAGCTCCTTTGCTTTCCTATTAAAAACTGACCACACTAAGCAGGAGGACACATCGTGGTCAGTTCTCTAGCTATGCTGGGAACTCAGTGTACTCTCTTCCCATGATCAAAATTGTCCAGACAAAACCCCACAGCCATTCACTGGAAATCTTAGTGTGCTGTTGCTTCTCCTCACTGGCTTTGCTGGGGCACTGGGAGCCATTGGCTCCTATTGCTGTTAATCAAAGCCACACATGAGTGCTCCCATGCAAAGTGACTTCCGGCAGGGGACCCGAGAAGAGGAGACTCAGGGCCGCTCTGTGCAATTCCATTGCACAAAACAGGTAAGTGTAGAGATGTTTGTTATTTTTATTTAAAATTTTTAAATAACTTTAATGCTTGTTCTGAGTTAGAAAATGATGATGATATAATGCTAAGCCTATAATGATGACAACCTGATAACTAGTATTTTCAAAAGGAAAGATCAACAGTGGCAGCCAGCATACTTTTCTCAATGTAGGTTTCCCTAGGCTAGCTAGAAGTAAATAATGCATTTCCTGTAAGAAATAAAGAATACTATGTCAGACACACACACACGAACAATGAGCTTATATCAATTTGCACTGTGAATTTACAATCAATTAAAGAGCAAAGCAGAACAACAGAATCATTTCTTGGTTCTGCAAAGGTTAAATACATTTCCATGATTGGCTTACTGTTGGTATAAATGATAGACTAAATCTGGAAAATATTGATAAATGGATTGGTTTTAAAATATTACAGAAAATCAATCTCAGTGATTGATGGCGGACAGTGGAATTGCTGTGACATCTATATAATATATAGCATATTCAAATGAAGTGACATACAGCTTTCAAGAAAATCATTACATGTTTGGATAATAAACATATGCATTCAGCAGTTCCAGGTGTGTTCTGTCTTGTTAGGCCTGGGGGGAATTCAGGGTTGTTAGTCAAGGGAGTCATGGGTCCGTTGGTTGGTATAAGATTCATGTGTTGGCAAGATGTACGGAAGCAGAGTAACGTGGTATTGATCAGAGGGTGTGATGATAGGAGTTTAGGGACGTGGGATTTATGTATCCAAGGCAGGTGTGATAAAGGGATCTGGGAGAATACTTGTTCTAATTGGATCCAGTCTTTATTCAATTTATGGGTGTGCCAGTCAATTAGTCTAGTCAGGTGGCATGACAAGTAGTATTTTCGTATATCCGGGAGGCTCAGACCCCCTAAAAGTTTAGGTAGTGTCATATGTGACCAACTGAGTCTGGGGGGTTTGGAAGACCAGATGAAAGTTCTGCACATACGCTTATAAGTGGAGAAGAATGATGAAGGTAGTTTGATGGGAATGGCCTGTAGTAGGTAGAGGATTCTGGGTAGGATATTCATCTTTAATATCGCAATTCTCCCAAACCAGGAGAAAGTCCCTGAATGCCATTTCTGTAGGTCGCCTTGTATGGAGTGTAGTACAGATTGAAAGTTTATATTGTATAAGTCTGTCAGTCTGGAGGGGAGTTTGATGCCGAGGTAAGATATGGCTTCAGGGTCCCAGCTAAAGGGAAAGTTGAGTTTGCATTGTGACACTATTCTAGCAGGGAGGGAGACATTTAAGGCTTTGGATTTGGAAAAGTTTATTTGTAGGTTAGATAGGGATTTGAAGACAGCAAAGTCTTTGAGGAGGTTGGGAATAGTGGTAATGGGGTCGGTGAGAAAAAGCAAGACATCGTCGGCATATGCGGCAATTTTGTATGTTTTATTTTTGATAGTTATGCCTTTGATGTCTGGGTTTTCCCTGAGCCGACGGAGGAGGGGTTCCATGGTGAGTAGAAAGATAAGTGGGGATAGAGGGCAACCTTGGCGTGTGCCGTTGGAGATGGAGAAGGCGTCCGACAGGTGACCATTGATTCTAAGTTTAGCTGTTGGGGATGAGTATAGGACCTGGATCATTTGTAGCAAAAGAGGGGGTATACCTACAGCTCGTAGTGATGCTTCCATGTAGTCCCATGCTACCCTGTCGAACGCCTTCTCCGCATCCAAGGATAAGAAGAAACCTGGCGTGGAAGTTGTAGTAAGCCAATGGTGCATGTTGAGAGCCTTGATGGTGTTGTCCCTGGCTTCCCTTCCAGGGACAAAACCAACCTGGTCCAGATTTATTAAATTTGGGAGAAAGGGTAGAATACGATTGGCCAAAATCTTAGCGTAGAGTTTTAGGTCCACATTAAGAAGTGAGATGGGGCGGTAATTAGTAATTATAGTGGGGTCCTTGTTTGGCTTTGGAATCAGTGTGATGTGGGCTTCCAGAAGATCTTTACGTGCTAGGTTAGGGGCGGGGAGTGTGTTAAAGGCTGTAACCAGACGAGGTAAGAGGATGTCATGAAAAGATTTATAATAACTAGCCGTTAGGCCATCAGGACCTGGACTCTTTCCAGGTCTCAACTGTTTCAGGGCAAGGAGGGCTTCCTCTAAGGTAAGAGGGGTATTTAGGCTTTCTGATTCTGTGTTGTTGAGGGGTGCAGGGGAATATTTTAGTAGGAAGTCGTGTATGGCTGCAGCGCGATTGGGTTGGGTGGTCTGTGAGTGAGGGGTTGAGAGGTTGTATAGTTTAGAGAAGTAGTTGACGAAATGCTCCAATATATCTTCCGTTTTAGAGTGTGACGTACCTTTTGCGTCTTTAATTAAATGAATCGTATGAGCTGCCTTTTTGCTCTGGAGGGCTCTAGCTAAGAGCTTACTAGATTTGTTGCCAAATTCATAATAAATTTTTTGGGACATGGCATAATTCCGTTTTAGATTAGTGTGTAGTTCAGTTAGGAGTTCCTCCCTAGCCTGGGACAGTTCTGTCAGGACCTTGGTTGCGAGGGAGGCTTTGTGTGACTTTTCAAGGTTATGAATCTTAGAGGTCAGTAGTTTGATTCGTTCTTTTCTTAATCTGTTGCGTTTTGCAGCTAAAGAAATGAGGGTGCCACGTATGACGCATTTGTGGGCGGCCCATATCAAATCTGGAGAAGATTCATCATTCGTGTTGTCTCGGAAGTATTGTTGGAGGCTTTCAGATATGGCGCGTACATTCTCCGTGTCTGTCAGGAGGGAGTTATCCAATCTCCAAATGGGAGATTTGGGGCGATCAGGGGGTAGTGATAGGGTTAGGGAGATTGGGTTATGGTCTGATAGGACCATTGGGTCTATAGTAGCTTTGGAAACATGTGAGAGGTCATTTTGGGATATAAATATGTAGTCGAGTCTGGAATATCGGTCATGTGGTGCGGAGTAAAAGGTAAAGTCTTTTTCATTAGGGTGCAGTGTGCGCCAGGTGTCATGCAATAATAAATCATGGAATTGTGTCTTTATTGATTTCAGGGCTCTATAGGGCAGTGAGGAGTGGCCGTTTGAAGTGTCTATGGTTGGGTTCAGTGCAACGTTGAAATCTCCACCTACTATTAGAGTGCCTGAGTAGAAAGCAGTAAGATGTTGAAGGGTAGTGCGGAAAAAAGTAACCTGATGTTTGTTAGGAGCGTAGATGTTAGCGATGGTTACAGGTCTGTCTTGGAGTTTACCTTTCAAAAAAATGTATCTACCATCAGCATCTTTTTGGACGTCATTAATATGGAGTGGACAGTGTTTTGAGATGAGGATGGAAACTCCTTTGGATTTGGCTGATGTATTAGGGGCATGGAAGGCTGTGGGGAAGTGTGTGTTGTGGAGTCTTGGGACGTTATCAGACCTAAAATGTGTCTCCTGAAGTAAGGCAACGTGTATCTTCGCTTTTAGTAGAGAGGAGAGTAGTAGTGATCTTTTTTCAGGAGTATTTAGGCCCTGTACGTTAATAGAGCATATCTTGATATGGGGGAAAGGGGGTGTGTCGGGTTGAGGCGTAAGGGGGTTATCCATTTGTATCGAACACCTAGAGCTCCCTGTATATGACAGAGAGAGGGAAGGGAGAAGGGTAACAAAAAAAAAAAAAGAAAAAAAAAGAAAAAAGGGGGGTGGGGAGGGGAGTTATGCACAAGGTTTGTACAAGTAGTATTAGGTATGGGATATTAAATGTTGGAACTAAAGAAGGTGAGTGGGGTGAATACCCTCAAGTGACCGAAGAGACGGGGGGGAATATTCCTGACCGTCTCAGAAGTGAAGGGATCGGTGTGTACAGAGTGGATACAACGTCCACCCTCCAAAAGGAGCAGTGGCACGCGAGACCACAACTGTGTGGGGGTTAGCTAGAGCTCTGACAAGAGGAGGTGTAGGGTGAAGTATGTCAAAATAGTGGCCCGCTGCATCACGATTAGGACAGAGATATGTATGAAGGAGGCAAATAAGCATAAATCAAGGGGAACTGCGGTATAAGATATGTGTGGAGGAATTTGAACCCGAGCGATCTGCGTAACAAATGTCGGGTTAGGAATGAGACCACAATCTACATGAACATATAAAGAGTGTGAAGATTGTAGTGGGAGGGTCATCAGGGGTAGGTAGAATGTTTAGCTAGAAGTAACGGTTTCTATAGTAGGCGAGTAACTAAGCAGTGTGGTCTAAGTTACATCTATAAGAGCACAGCGTTGGTTCAAGTTACCATTTTCTAGATAAGTTATGTATTATTTGAATAAGGAATAATCTGAGTTAAACAGTATAGGCCTATAAGTAATTTTAAAAACAAAACTGTACCCGAGTAGGGTCAAACAGATGAACAGAGTACATTACTTGACCATGGAGGTATGGTGGGCGCTGCAATGGTGCCAAAGAAACAGATGCCGTTAACCATAGGGGAGATGCGTCCAACCATGTGAGTGGAAATCCGAGGTCTCCATATTTGTTAGAGGATGGTGGGGTTGATGTTGCTCTGTTCCCGGTATGCAAGCTGGGAGCGGTTGTCATCATCAAGTGGGAAATAGCAAGTCATATACCTGTGGGGGACACTGGAGAGGGAGAACAGACAGCGTAGAGGTATACGAGGTGAGCATATAGTTACCGATGTATATGGACCAAGCGTTAACTTATTGTACATAAGAAGCAGCAGGGATCCGTGTCTTTGAAGAAAAGAGGTCGGGCGCAGTGTGTACGTCATCCAGCGGGGTGACGACGTAGGCAGTGTGGATCCTGTGCCTGCGTGCGCTGTGAGGCGGGAGATCCACCGCTGTGCATTGTGGGGATTGTAGTTTACCGCGGATGCGGGGTTTGCAGAGCGTTCGCGTGTAGAGACCAGTGAAAAGCATTAGGAAGGCTAGTAGTACATTCGTGTGGAAAAAAATATTGCACACCAGGAATCCAAAAGTCCTCGGCATCCTTCGGCAGACATGGAGGCCAACAGTGCTCCAAGCACCAGAGTGTTCCACCCCCAATCCGGAATGTGTAAAAAAAGACAACAAAGAGCGAGAGCCTAAAAAATAAGAATAAACAACAACAAAAAAAAAAAAAAAAAAAAAAAAGCCTGTGTTTTAGGTGAGGGATGGGACGGCAACCCTCGGTGGGTCCCCAGGTACAGTGCAACCAGATGTGGCACGCACAATGGTCTGAATGCATGGGGCATACAAAGTGGAAGGGTACATACCGGGGGATAACGTCTGCCAGTCAGGTCGTGGCGGGGCAATGACAAGTTGAGTCCCTGGAGGCATGGGTGCAGGCAGGATAGCGATGAGGGGATATAGGACCGAATCCGTGTGGCAAATCTGTGTTGCAGGAACTTATGAGCTGGATCTGAGGACGCCCTCTTGCCTGTTTGAGGATGTCTTCTTTTAGTTTAAAATCCACGATGCAGCAAATGATATGAGGTCAATTTGTATTGCTTAGAAAAGTTAAAAATTATTTTCCAGAGTTGTAGAGTACAATAAAGTAATTGTGTTACAATCCTCACAGTTAGAAATAGGCAAGTAAAGAATCAAAGATTTAGCCATCTCAGGAAACATGAAAATGAAAAAAGTAGTCACCCTAGGCATGATTAGGGATAACAATCGAACAGTGGAAAACCATAGACGAGGTACCTGGCTGTTACATAAATGTAGACCTGACCTGCTCAAGACCTGCCCATTAGATTATACAACAAACAAAAAGGTATAAAGTAAGAACACATGGAGCAATAGCCTGTGGCCCTGATCTAATAACACTTTAAAAAGCTACACGTACTATAGAAACCAACAATAAGAAGAAGAGAGAAAAAGATAGAAATAGTAGAAAATGATATCAAACTCTTCGCAAAAATTCTAGCCAACCGACTTGTCTACCACATACCAGCCTGGATAGGCTTAGACCAAGTGGGTTTTGTCCCTGGCAGGGAGGCCAGGGATAACACCATTAAAGCCCTGAATTTACACCACTGGCTCACCACCTCCCAACAAGAGGGTTTTTTCCTGGCAATGGATGCGGAGAAGGCATTCGATAGAGTGGCTTGGGACTATATGGAAGAGACGCTAATTGCTCTAGGTTTAGGGAGTGGGATGTGCGCATTTATAGGTTCACTTTATGTGAACCCGAGAGCTAGAGTCCGAGTTAATGGCCACCTATCGAACACCTTCCCTATCCATAATGGCACTAGACAGGGGTGTCCTCTCTCGCCCTCACTTTACATTTTTACCCTAGAACCTCTGCTTCGCTGCATCAGGGAAAAAACAAACATAAAGGTTATTACAGTCCACCAAAAAGAATACAAGACTGCGGCGTTTGCAGATGACATTCTCCTCTTCCTTTCCTCACCTCTGATGTCACCTTATGCCAACCTTAGACCTCTTCCAACGTATCTCAAATCTGAAAATTAATCTATCTAAATCATATGCACTAAACATTTTGTTACCGAATAACCTAGTAAGTCAATGTCAATCAAACTTCCTGTTTAAATGGGAGAAAGAGGCCATCACATACTAAGGCATCCAACTACCAGCTAATCTGAAATCACTATACACTACGAACTTTCTATCAGAACTAAAACTTATACAACAAGACCTACTGAAGTGGAACGTGCCTACCCTTTCATGGTTCGGAAGGGCTGCAGTCCTAAAGATGACGGTACTGCCACGCTTACTGTACAAAATGCAGACCATCCCAATACACTTACCCCCCACCTTTTTCACAACCTATAAGAGGATGTGTAGGTCCTTCCTGTGGGGTGCAAAACCAGTTCGTATAAGTTGGGCAAAGCTAGTGCTACCTAAAGCAAAGGGTGGAATTGGCCTACCAGACATACAACGCTATTTTTGGGCAGTACACATGACCAGGGTAGTGGACTGGAATGTTCATGACCGGTGCAAAAGTTGGGTGAATCTCGAAAAACTAATGCCGGATGTTGAATTGAGCTTGATGCCTTCCACACCACCTAGATTGTACACACATCCTCTTATAGGAGCAATGCTGCAAGCCTGTGAAAAGGCATGCAAGACCCATGCAATGTCAGCAAAAGAATGCCCGATCACCCCTATTAGAGGCAATCCAGATTTCCCCCCGGGCCTACCGAAATCCTATCTTTCAAAGGAATGGCCTTACACACGGATACAGGCCAAACATTTTTTCCGTAGAGGGAAGTTCTTAAAAATACAAGACCTTGCAGCATTGTCCAATATTAAATCTTTTCCCTCTTGGTCCTACATGCAACTCAAACACTTCCTAGACATGCCAACAAAAACCCCAAAATTTACGAGTCCCCCCACGGTATTCGAATCCTTATGCTAATGCTCATCACCCCAGAGTCACGTGATCTCAGCCTTATATGCCTCCATGTTTATGGAACCATACTCGTCCCTACGCTTGGACCATGCATTTTGGGAATCAGCCTTAGACAGGGAAATAGGAGATGCCAACTGGGACTGTATCCACTTATGCATACATAAGGGCTCTCTTAATGTCCACACACAGGAGAATGGGTATAAACTCAAAACTAGATGGTACAAAACCCCACAAGTGCTTCATAAGATTTTCCCGACGATGCCAGACCTCTGTTGGCGATGTGGAACAGAGTTGGGCTCCCTACTACATGTCTGGTGGTCTTGCCCTCGGATCCAGCCATACTGGCACAAAATACAGGAAGTGACTACAGCAATTTCCTCTCTCTCGTTGGAGTTCACACCAGGACAATACCTGCTACACTTGTCCAAAATTCCCCAGAAAAAAATACCTTAAATCAATAGCCATGCACCTAATAAATGTCGCTAGGCACTGTATACCGGTACATTGGAGGTCCGCACAACCACCTTCGTTGAAGGAGTCGGACCTCCGGGTGGACCGCATAGCAACAATGGAGGAACTAATCCTCGCTGCACAAGATAAAATCACTAGCTTCTCAGCTATCTGGGAGGCATGGATTACTTACAAGAAGTCCCAATCCTATCAAGATTTATTACAACAAACCACAAAATCAAGTATTCTTAAACAAATTCACTGTGGTTGGGCCTTCCGGGACTCCAAGGGTCCAATGTATGCAGCAGATGGACAGTAGACGGGGAGGGTAGCAGATGGGACCCTATCCCCCCTCCACACACCCCCCCCCTCCTCACTCTGTATCTCCCCTCACCCATTCCCTCTACTATTTATTTTCTTATTTTTTTCTCTCACTGGCTACAATCTGAACCCAATAACAGATGGACAAGGTACCTGGTTAGGGTGCTACTACCTGACAGCGGGCCCCATGTCCCTGATTCTAGAAGAGGACAAGTGGGTAAATCTGATCCAATATATTTATGCCCTACCAGATGGTTCCGGAAAACTGTTAAATAGTACTAAACTATCTTGAAAGGAGTTATTAGGTTCTGAGGAACACGTACACCCTAGAGTATTAACCAAATTCTCTCATTAAGGGGGAAATAAAATATACTTGGATCTGGAGTGTTTACTAGATAATTATTATACTCAGAACATGTGAATTTTTGCTTAGAATGTTTTGTAATGGAACCGGTCGCCCATTTTGTTAATTTGTTATCCTGTTACACTATGCTGTACTTATTTTGAAATACACAATAAAATCTTTATGGAAAAAAAAAAGAAATAGTAGAAAATGTAAGTAAGATATAGAATAGAAGGTTAGCAAGGAACTGCAGGGGGACATGGGGGGATGGGATTACAGCTTTCAGACAACACGGGCAGGGCCTCAACGTGGGCCCATGGCTCACACATTCATTCATATGTAAAAAGTGTATTATTCAATCAGCCACGAGTGCTTCAATGAGGTTGATCTCTCAAATGCAAAAGTGGAGTTCACATGTGGCTGGTCCTTGTACCTGTCGCTAGTGAGAGGTAGTCAGACATCTTGCATCTGTTAGCACATGTAAGGTCAGTCTTTTATCATCCTTAGGCATATGAGGTGGACCAAAGACCAAACAAGAATACAGCCACATCAAGCTCAATGTGTATCTGTAAGAGAGTATGTAAAGGGGCTTTGACTTCTACCCAAAATGGACAGATCCTTAGGCAGGTCCAGTATATATGGAATAATATTGCAGGATGTTGTTTGCATCCCCAGCATTAGGCTGGGTTGATATGAATTTTATAATTATCTGCTCTTCACCATTTACTTGAATCTTCATAGAATCAGACGTTAAATTGTCCCCTCTATGGCCTAACTATAAATATGTACACCATGGTAAAGCAAGAGCTACACCAGTCAATGGCATATGGCCACTCAATATGAAGCCTAAATGAACACTGGGAAACACTGAAGTTATAGTCAAAAGACACTAATGCCCCGTAAACACGGTCAGATATTCTGATGGAAAAAGTAAAATTTTCCTACAACAAAATCCAAAATGACTTTTTCCGATCGTGTGTAAAGAATTCTGACTCACAAAGTGCCACGCATGCTCAGAAGAAATTTGAAGATGAAAGCTATTGGCTACTGGGCTCTACGTAGTCCCGTCGTACGTTTTATACGTCACCTCGTTCGGAATGATCGGATTTTCCGACAACTTTGTCCGACCATGTGTGTGCAACACAAGTATCGGACAAAATCCGTCGCAAAAAATCAGACGAATTTTGTGGTCTGAATGTCCGACTGTGTGTACGGGGCATTATGCACACTTTCTGACCTTGTAAATGGATGTTCCCACTCATTGTAATTGTAACGTGGGCGGGGCCCTCACAAAGCTGTGTCTGTGGCAGCCAGATGTTCAGAATTCACCCATGACAGTGTGTAACACAAGGAGGCCTAATAGTAGCAGTGGTCTCTTTTTACATGCCCCAGGAAGCCATCTGGCACAATACAGAACTGTTAACTGATGCCAGGACTTTCTTATCAGTCCATTGATCGGACACACAGACCTCTCCATTAACCATTACACAATTTATTCTAGGCACCCTCATAAAACTGTCCAATTCCCAAGCTTGAGTGACTAGAGAGTTAATAGTCACTGGGTCATAAATACTGTATTTGGAATCCACATATCTGTCTTTGGGTATAATCCATCATTCCAATATATGTCATAACTTACAAAATCATGACAGTACAGTAAACCCCCCTCCATCGCTGGGGTTATGTTCCGGACCCACCTGCGAAAAGTGAAAAACCGCGAAATAGAAAGACCCTATTAAATACACCCTAGGCATGTTTTGTTAATTTTTTAATAGCATTTAAAGGTCTTTAAACACACTTTTATGCAATAGAAACACATGACAGTATAGCCAGAATAAAGTCATATTTATCTTTATCAGTTATTGGGTAGCATCTTGAACCCAAACACCCCTATGCTATGGGGTACCAGAGTGGATTAGACCCCCCACACCCCTCCAGAAATAGATATCCAAGACCTGTCATATTTATATTTGTTTCAAAGCTAATTTCATGCTGGACAATAATACGCAGCGTAGCCAACTGTACCCTGCAGATATTCAGAGATATTAATACTTATAGAAAACTGTATCTGGGACTTGGTCATAAACATGGTGACATCCCAGTAACCACCCCTTAGACCAAATGATTGGTCAGATGGTCTCTGTCAACATCCCCCTTGATGTGAAGAAAAGTGTAATGCACTCACATTGGGACAGCTCTCATGTACCATCAAGCAAAATAAGACCTGTCAAGTTAAGAGAGCCAATAGATCACTTTGCTCATGGACTGAAATCTGCTGAAACAGGATTTGCAAGTATTCATAATTTTCAACTGCTTTTTATTTCTCTGTTGCTTTATTGTCGCTTTATTTCTTTGTAACACTCTTTTTATGTAAATATTTTCATTGACCTTTTCATTATTAACCAATTCAGACCCGGAAGGGTTGGAAGGATTTACCCCCTTAATGACCAGGCAATTTTTTGCTATACGGCCCTGCGTCGCTTTAACTGACAATTGCGCGGTCATGCGATGTTGTACCCAAACAAAATTGATGTCCTTTTTTCCCCACAAATATAGATTTCTTTTGGTGGTATATGATAATCTCTGCTATTTTTATTTCTTGCGCTAAAAACAAAAAACATCTAAAAAATTTTGAAAAAAAAAACAAAAACTTTATGCAAAAAAAAACAACTTTATTCATCAGTTTAGGCCAATATGTATTCTGCTACATATTTTTGGTAAAAAAAAACCGCAATAAGCGTATATTGATTTGTTTGCGCAAAAGTTATAGCGTCTACAAAATAGGGGATAGATTTATGGACTTTTTAAAAATGTTTTTAGAAAGGCCGAAGGCGGCCGAGAACGGTCGAAAGCTACGAGAACGGTGTCAGTAGGTAAAGTCTTGTGTATATTCCCATCTCACACATTCCTGGAAAAAGTCTCCTCTGTAGTGGGTGCTGCAGCGATTGCCAGCTGGACAATGGATTTATCACAGAAAAATGTACTTTGGCCAGCAGACCATGGATCTTGAATTTTTTTCAGTCCACAAACTTTTATTGCAGAAAGATCACATCACAACACGATAAGTGCAACGTTTCAGAGTCACGCAGGACCCCTTTGTCACATGCCTGATGAAATGTTGCACTTATCCTGTTGTGCGGTGATCTTTCTGCAATAAAAGTTTTGGACTGAAATTCAAGATCCATGGTGTGCTGGTGAACATGTGCATTTGTCTGTCTGTAGGTAAGGCATTGATCCTTTGTTTCTGCAAGCAGGAACATGGATCAATGCCATCCCATAGTTCAAGCACCTCCCCCACAGTAAAAAAATACAGGCTAGTTATACAGTTAACCCTTTGATCGTCCCTGATGTTAACCCCTTCCCAGCCAGTGTCATTAGTACATTCAGTGCATATTTTTAGCACTGATCACTGTATTAGTGTCACTGGTCCCCAAAACGTATCAAAAGTGTCAGTTAGTGTCTGATTTTCCCCTGCATTATCGCAGTCCCGCTATAAGTCGCTGATCACCCCATTACTAGTAAAAAAAAAAAAATTCCATAAATATATTCTATAGTTTGTAGGCTTTATAACTTTTGTGCAAACCAATCATTATAAGCGTATTAGGATTTTTTTTTACCAAAATGATGTAGCAGAATACATATTGGCCTAAATTGCTGAAGAAATTTGATTGTTTTACATTTTTTATTGGATATGTTTTATAGCAGAAAATAAAAATGTATTTTTCTAAATTGTCATTTTCGTTTATAAATAAAAAATGCAGTGGTGATCAAATATCACCAAAAGAAAGCTCTATTGTGGGAAAAAAAGACATACATTTTATTTGGGTACAGTGTCGCACGACCGCGCAATTGTCAACTAAATTCTCGCAGTGCTGTATCGCAAAAAATGGCCTGGTCATGAAAGGGGGTAAATCTTCCAGAGGTCAAGAGGTTAATGAGTTGCTACATTTTCTAAGATGATGGTAAATTCATGTCCATGTGAAGGAACTGAATTATGTACTGTATTTGTTGTTTGTTCAGATGTACTGTAGGTTAACGTGTTGTAGCTGACCTTTGCTTAGCATCTTAAAGGCTAATAAGAAATTGTTCCGAGGTTTACAGCTTTGTAGAATTAGAGGCATCTGAAGGTTATTATGTTATATCCTTTGCAAACAAGGCTGTATATAAACGGTGATTATGCTTGTAGCTTCCAGCAATAAAATCGCAACTGCTGAGAATAATGTAAATACCAGAGGCCCCTGCACTACATACTTCATTGAAGTTAATAAGTGCGTGTCATAGACTGAATTACTATTCCCAGCTGAGTGCGTGGAACAAAGCACAATAAAAACGATTTTTAACAAAACCACAGAGATAAATGATGTTCATTTTTGATAAATGTCTAAGCAGTTAACAAAAACCAGGTTATTATCAGGCAGGAGTTATTCTTTCAAGCAGTTTGCTTACTGGAACCTTATTTCTTATTTTAATAAGATTTCAAAATGTAAATAATATGGGAAAGGCTTATTAATCTGGAAAACAACTCCTTTAAATGTAGATTTTTACAACAAATTAATGAAGTGTCTGCTGCAGATAGTTAATACATGGAAGTAAAATCTCACTATTGTGGTTGTATGTGCAGCTAAGATAGCATAATATTTTTAAACAATGTACAAGGTATAAAGTGTATGTCTAGACAAAACTTTTTTTCCCTGTTTAAAGTGGTTCTAAAGGCACAAGGTTTTTTCCTATTTTTTTTATTCTACGTATGAAGGTAAACCCCCCCACAGTACTTCCCTGAGCGCCCTCTGGATCCAGCGATGTCTATGAGAGCCTGCGCTGTCCAGGGACTCTCACTCCTGATTGGCCATTGGCTCCAACTGCTGTGGATCACACCCAGTGAGCCAATCACGACAGGGAGCGGGCGGGGCTGAGCTACGGCTCAGTGTGTGAATAGACACACACAGCCGGGGCTCGGGAGCTCTCCGGCTTGAGTGCCCCACTCGCTGTTTGCTTTGGGGGTACTCAGCAGGAGGGAGAGGCCAGGAGAGTCGGTGGGGGACCCCAGAATAGGAGGATCAGAGCTGCTCTGTGCAAAACCACTGCACAGGATAGGTAAGCATAACATGTTTGTTATTATTTTTTTTTAAAACCAAGACTTTAGTATCACTTTAAATAGAGTGGTGAATGATTAGAACCCCTGCTGTTTTTTTTACTATGGCTATATCTATGGATTTACCCTCACTTTCTGTGCTGCTGATAACAATATACCCAAACACGAAGTGAGGGAAAATCTGCAACTTGCACACAGACAGAAATAAGAATCTGACAGGGGTTCTAGCCTTCTCCTACTCTTTAAAACATTTAAAGAGTATCTAAACCCAAGAACAAACATGTAACATATTGCAGTTTAATAAGAACAGAACAGTGTGCAATCTAACGCCCCATACACACTATTAGATTTTCTGCAGATTTTTGTCTTCAGATTTACCAAAAACATATAATATGAGGTCAAACCTTAAGAGTTTCAATTTGTATGCAATCAGGCAGGCCCCTGCACTACAAGGTTTTGTAAACAAAAATCTGCAGAAAATCTAATAGTGTGTATGGGGTCTTAGTGTAGCCAGCGTGATGCATTTATCCTGGAAAAATTACAAATGACAACTCACACAACAACAGATAAAATGTGCCTACCATCATTGTGCATGGACACAAAAGGTAACTGTCTAACAAGGACAGCAAAAAGGTAGAGGGACTTTAAAGTGGTTGTAAAGTCAGAAGGTTTTATTATCTTAATGCATTCTATGGATTAAGATAAAAAGCCTTCGGTGTGCAGCAGCCCCCCAGCACCCCTAATACTTACCTGAACTCCATCTCTCTCCAGCGATGTCCACGAGTGCCTTAGTCATCCGGGACTTTCCTCCTGGTTGGCTGAGACACAGCAGTGGTACCATTGGCTCCTGCTGCTGTCAATCAAAGTCAGTGAGCCTATCAGGAGAGAGAGAGGGTGTAAATGCATCACGTCCACTACACTTAGATTGCACGTTCTTACTGTTCTTTTTTGCTATTTAGAGATTTCATCAGTCTCCTTGATTTGCTGCATCAAGGTGTTTTGGAAGCGTTAACTGTCATTGCACAAAAACAACCTATTGGGGGAGATTTACTAAAACTGGTGCACTCAGAATCTGGTGTAGCTGTTTATGGTAGCCAATCAGCTTCTGACTTCTGCTTGTTCAATTAAGCTTTGACAATAAAACCTGGAAGCTGATTGGTTTCTATGCAGACCTGCACCAGATTTTGCACTTTGCAATTTTAGTAAATCTCCCCCCTTGTGTCAATTTATGGATCAATTGTATGGACTTTGGCTGAGCTCCCATATATCAAAATAGTACAGATCACTACAGAAAATTCCTGTTCATCCTGACATAAATGAAGTGTCCTTGTACAGGAGCCAGGATACAGAGGAGTGTGTGTTGTTACTCAAGAACAGGAAGTGTGTTACTGGCAGGGTCGGCTTTTGAAATTAAAGAGGAACAAAATCTGAAAAAACTTAAACTATTGTAGCCATCACACCTACAAACTGGTATTGTTTTTGGGTTTTGATACACTTTACCATCCAATTTAATGTCAGACACTAGTATAAAGAAAACATACTGTATTGGTGAAAAATAAAAGTGGATTTAATAGATCATATTTGTTCTTATTTGCCTTTTATGGTCTGCATGATTGGGCCTGAGAAAAGGCTGTAGCATTTGAGCTAATATTTTGTGCTAGAAGGTGTTCTTTTTCATCTAATGCCGCGTACACACGATCGCACATTCCGACAACAAAATCCATGGGATTTTTTCTGACAGATGTTGGCTCAAACTGTCTTGCATACACACGGTCACACAATGTTGTCGGAAATTCCGAACATCAAGAACGCAGTGACGTACGACAAGCCGAGAAAATTGAAGTTCATTAGCCAGTGCGGCTCTTCTGCTTGATTCCGAGCATGTGTGGAACTTTGTGTGTGTCGGACTTGTGTACACACGATTGGAATTTCAACGGATTTTGTTTTCGGCAAATTTGGGTTCCAGTTCTCAAATTGTGTTTGTCGGAAATTCAGACAGAAAATGTCCGATGGAGCCTACACACGGTCGGAATTTCTGACAACAAGCTCCCATCAAACATTTCCTGTTGGAAAATCCGACCGTGTGTACGCGGCACAAGAGAGTTAAAAAGTACGATCCTCACTTTCTACCTGGTAAAACTTTGCCAGCAGGACAGGAAGTCAGATTTCCCAGGAGATCTGGGAAACACTGTAAAAATTGAATAAGAACTAATTGTATTACCCCAAGCTAGAGTCTAAACATTAGAACTGGATGGTAATACAAAAACAAAAAAATGGTACAAGGGAAAGGTATCAAAATTAAACTTTTTAGTCCACACAATATAAAAAATGCGTTAAATGTACATTCCCTAGTCAAAAATCTATCTGCTGTGTTATTGAAGTATTGTGACAAAGTTACCACCACCCCCAGACTGGAGCACTACAAATACCACCTGCACTATTCATGATTGCATGAACAGATGAAAAACCTATGAGTCAGAAAACTGCCCCATATAATATGAAAGTCAACAAGGTCCACAACAATTTTGGTAAATATATAGTCCATATACAGTAAGCATGCAGTTGAGATACATGTTGAAGCATAGAGCAATAGCAAGCTAAAAAATAATTTCCACAAAAAAGCAAACATTTAAGCACAACCAGTCTTCCGCGGAGTAAAGTCAAATACTTTATGTGGGGATCTGTATTAAATATTGAGCCCAGGTCTACTGTAGTGGTCCCATCCCATTGTTTGATTGATAGGAAGCCTGATAGAATGCCTGGGTAAGTAAGTAAATTCCACTTGTATATCACGTGCTTTTAATTATTTTAGATACCGGTGATGTGTTTACAACATCTGAAGCAATTCCACATTAAGTAAGGAAAGCAACTTGTTGGTTGCCATTTACGTGAAATTGTTCTATACTTCATTTCAGCAACAAGTTGCTCTGGACTCTGGAGCCAGTTAAACATATCCTGGTACTTTATCTAAAGAAAAGGAAGATCATTATGATCATATTCTAGAGATGTTACAATTTATACTATTATTTATATATTTATTTATTATTATATATTTATCCACTACAATTTTTTTGTTTTTGTAGAACCAGATATGTAGGGGCAGCGCATGCTCCCTCCTATGCTTGCCTGCACCTTGGTTGGTGGGAGCAACAGCAGGCACGTTGTAGGAAGGAACAATATATCACTGTCTGGGTGCACTACATCAATGATGTGCTGGTAATATGGAGAGGCCCTAATTACAGGCTTTCATTAAGTAACTAAATTCCAATGCACAAATATACATTTGATGTTTACGGCAGATCTAAATGACATGCTAATTATAAGTAACTGCTTCCTGTTTGCTTCATGTCAGTTTTTTTTAATTTGTAAATAGTGAAAGATAGTATTTGGAGTACTGCACTATAGGGGTGAAAATGTTGTCACAGTATTTTTAATAACACAGTGGGATAGCTTTTTGGCTTAAGGATGTAGATTCAATACATTTTTAGATTATGTGAATTAATAAATTGTAGTTTTGATGATACCTACAGGTCTACAGTTATATAGCATTTCTTATCTTTGTCTTATGTGGTGATTTTGGTTCAGGTAATGTTGATATTATACACACACAATTATAATTTTATGTATACCCTGAACTAGTGATGGGATATTTTTATTGTGTTTTTGGTGGTGTTTGATTCGTGTCTGTGGCCAACACAGATAGTTCTTAGCATACGCAGACTGATAAATAATATCTATATAATGCTTAATAAATCATATACTTTTTTCCTAAACCTATAACGAAGCAAGTTGGAACTGGCTTTCTACACTTTATGAAAATGCTATTTCCAACTGTTGTTCCAAATTAAAGTTATGGCAGGGTTTCATTCTGTGTATGAAGCTGTACATATGTATGGCTTGGTGAATAAGGATGAGCCCGGTGTTCGATTCAAACCCATGTTCGAATCGAGCACCGGGCGTTCGCTCGCTCGGCGAGCCCAGAACTATTGCGGCCGCTCGCATCAAATTCGTGTGATGCGAGCGGCCCCGCAATGCATTGCGGCCCGCGCAGTGCAATGCTGGCTGATGATTGGCCAAGCATGCACTGTGACCCCGCATGCTTGGCCAATCACAGCGCCGGCAGCGAGGAGAGCCATAATTGGCTACAGGCAGGATGCCTGTAGCCAATTATAGCTCAGGGGCTTTAGTACACGCCCCACGGTATAAGAGGCCGCCGCGCCGGCGGCCTCGCATATTATGTTTCAGTCAGTGTCAGCGTGTCAGTGTGCTGCTGACAATATGTGCTCTATTTCTGGGGATATGTGTGTGCGTGCTGTTAGAACAGCATTGCAGTATCACATCTGGGGGGGTGTCTATAGGTGGCCTGTGAAGGGGGGCAGGTTTCCTGTGCTTAGAACTTTCCCTGCAAAAAAGTGTAATTTTTGCAGGAAAAAAGCTATTTAAAATCACTCGCGGCTAATGAATTGATGGCTCCTGTAACACAGAGAACTGTCATTCATTAATAAAAAGCAAAAAAAAAAGCGTAGGGGTCCCCCCAAATTCAATAACCAGGCCCTTCAGGTCTGGGATGGATATTAAGGGGAACCCCAGCCAAAAAAAAAAAATGGCGTAGGGTCCCCCTCAAAATCCATACCAGACCCTTGAGGTCCGGTATGGATTTTAAGGGAACCCTAGCCAAAAAAAATGGCGTGGGGTCCCCCTCAAAATCCATACCAGACCCTTATCCGAGCACGCAACCTGGCAGGCCGCAGGAAAAGAGGGGGGGACGAGAGCGCCCCCCCCTCCCGCCTGAACCGTACCAGGCCACATGCCCTCAACATTGGGAGGATGCTTTGGGGGTCTAAGACCCCCAAAGCACCTTGTCCCCATGTTGATGAGGACAAGGGCCTCTTCCCCACAACCGTGCCCGGTGGTTGTGGGGGTCTGCGGGCGGGGGGCTTATCGGAATCTGGAAGCCCCCTTTAACAAGGGGACCCCCAGATCCTGCCCCCCCCCCTGTGTGAAATGGTAAGGGGGTACAAAAGTACCCCTACCATTTCACCAAAAAAGTGGCAAAAATGGTAAAAATGACAGGAGACAGTCTTTGACAATTCCTTTATTAAAATCTTCTTTCTTCTTTCTTCATCCTTCGGTTTCTTCATCTTCTCCTTCCTTCATCTTCTTCCATCTTCTTCTTCCATTTTCTTCTTCCTCCGATCCGCTTCTTCTTGCGCTGGTCTTCTCGTCCTTCTCGTCCGGCATCTTCTTCCGTCGGCGTCGGCGTCTCTGTCTCTTCTTGGGCCGCTCCGCGCAATGGGAGGCTCCCGCTGTGTGAGGCTCTGCTCCGTCTGACAGGTCTTTTATAATGGAGGGCACCTGGTGACCCCGCCCCCTCTGACGCACAGGGACGTCATGGGGAATTCCATGATGGCTTTCCCCATGACGTCAGAGGGGGGCGGGGTCACCAGGTGCCCTCCGTTTTAAAAGACCTGTCAGATGGAGCGGAGCCTCACACAGCGGGAGCCTCCCATTGCGCGGAGCGGCCCAAGAAGACACCGACACCGACGCCGACGGAAGAAGATGCCGGACGAGAAGGACGAGAAGACCAGCGTAAGAAGAAGCGGATCGGAGGAAGAAGAAAATGGAAGAAGAAGATGGAAGAAGATGAAGGAAGGAGAAGATGAAGAAACCGAAGGATGAAGAAAGAAGAAAGAAGATTTTAATAAATGAATTGTCAAAGACTGTCTCCTGTCATTTTTACCATTTTTGCCACTTTTTTGGTGAAATGGTAGGGGTACTTTTGTACCCCCTTACCATTTCACACAGGGGGGGGCCGGGATCTGGGGGTCCCCTTGTTAAAGGGGGCTTCCAGATTCCGATAAGCCCCCCGCCCGCAGACCCCCACAACCACCGGGCACGGTTGTGGGGAAGAGGCCCTTGTCCTCATCAACATGGGGACAAGGTGCTTTGGGGGTCTTAGACCCCCAAAGCATCCTCCCAATGTTGAGGGCATGTGGCCTGGTACGGTTCAGGCGGGAGGGGGGGGCGCTCTCGTCCCCCCCTCTTTTCCTGCGGCCTGCTAGGTTGCGTGCTCGGATAAGGGTCTGGTATGGATTTTGAGGGGGACCCCACGCCATTTTTTTTGGCTAGGGTTCCCCTTAAAATCCATACCAGACCTCAAGGGTCTGGTATGGATTTTGAGGGGGACCCTATGCCATTTTTTTTTTTTTGGCTGGGGTTCCCCTTAATATCCATCCCAGACCTGAAGGGCCTGGTTATTGAATTTGGGGGGACCACTACGCTTTATTTTTTTCATTTTTTTTATTTTTAATCAATGACTTTTTTTTATGAATGAGTTTCAATGAATCACTGTTCTCTGTGTTACGGGAGCCGTGAATTAACATTAGCCGCAAGTGATTTTAAATAGCTTTTTTACTTTCAAAAATGACACTTTGCGCAGAGACAGTTCTAAACACGGGAAACATGCGCCCCTTCACAGGCATACTATAGACACCCCCCAGGTACGAAAGGAATATTACACTTTTATTGTTTCAATTTAAGCATTATTAAAATCACTGCTCCTGAAAAAACGGCCGTTTTTAAAATAAATTTTTGCATTGATACATGTCCCCTGGGGCAGGACCCAGGTCCCCAAACACTTTTTATGACATTAACATGCATATTAGCCTTTAAAATTAGCACTTTTAATTTCGAATGTTCGCATCCATTATAACTAATAGGGTTCTAAAGCTCGCACGGACTTTAGGTCCGTTCGCGGGTTCTGGTGCGAGCCGAACGGGGGGGTGTTCGGCTCATCCCTATTGGTGAATAATTCAATTTAAGATAGCAGAATATTATTTCTCTAGTTTATTAGTCTTCAGTTGCCCCAGAGGAGCACAGGCATGAATGGAGTATTTTTGTTACACTTTGGGGTCAGCAGGGTCACAATGCCCTCTGAAATGGAAAACTGGGTCACTTGCCAGGTACTTTTGTGCATGAATGTCTTCAGACAGGACTGGTTACATATGTTAAAGCTTAACATCCTTCTATGGGCATAGATAATTTCATATAACACCTAGAGCAGCCTTGCTCAACCTTTTCAACACAGAGGAACCCTTTTCAATCTCGGGGGAACCCCTGCTAAAAATGACTATATCTACAACTCATGATACATTAGTGTGATGGTCAGTGGGAAGAATGCTCCTTACACCTGTGGTCATTGGGAAGAAGTACTCCCTTACAGAAAGCTAATAAGATCAATGGTGTCAGAGGGAACTTATCTGAGAGGCAGAAATTGCCAATTGCTCAAGGAACCCCTAGAAACCTCTGGAGGAACCCTGGTTGAGAAACTCTGACCTAGAGCGTAAGCACTAGCAGGCCCAACACAGCAGCTGTAGCATGACTTTGAAGCTTGATTTATGCACTGACAATCCCTAAAATGAGGCAGAGAAAGGAGGGTGAGCCCGACTCATTTTGTCACCATATATAAGCTTTTTCTCAGCTCCAGCAAGCAAGGGATAAACTATAAACTCTATAGGAAAACATGTACTACTGAGACTTTCAATCACCTGCTGTGTGCTGGAGGGGGCAGGGCCATCACCCAAAATTCTTTAATGTCCTGTTTGACAGTCAGAAGTGAGTCATGCAGATAGCAAAGACAGGAGAGATCAGAAAGGAACCTGACTCAATGCTTTGGATTGGGACAAGTACACACTGCTTTTTTCAGTTTTTATTTCAGAGGTTTACAACCAAGTGAGACTGATACAGTACCAGAAAGTCACAGCCAATGACGCCTGCTATGTGGTCATGCTAGAGTTCCTTTCTATGCAAGCATCTATTGTTTGACTATTGTTTGACATATAGCAAACAACTGAGCAGAATTTTCATCCACTTAATTAATCAGTGCCCTAATTTTTCTTTTAAGTAGAGCTCCCAAGTGCAACAGTAAAACAGGTAAACACACAAATTATATTTATAATGTGGCTCAACTTTGCTTTTAATTCATACGTCTTGCCATTCTACTTAGCCATTAGGGTGACACCACTATTCACTTTCGAAATTTTGCTACTTCAGGTGCCACTCAATGAACTATAACATTGCATGATCAAATCTCCTTGTGCTCCCTCTTACTTCTGTAAGCTGCCTAAATACTTCCAAATTTGGCATACAGTGCCCATACGTGTTAAATTGGCAGCATTGTGCAATACAATAGAGGCTGATTTGTTCTCACTTTCACTCTTAGGACGGCCATGAATCAACAAATGTTCTGATATAAAAATAACATCTAGGAGATATTCTTATGCTCAAATGAGCTGTTGTGACC
The DNA here is from genome assembly GCA_028564925.1 of Lithobates sylvaticus. Lineage (NCBI taxonomy): Eukaryota > Metazoa > Chordata > Amphibia > Anura > Ranidae > Lithobates > Lithobates sylvaticus. Next base: position 1,652,949 of record JAQSEC010001744.1, on the reverse strand, counting down.
TGGATTGACCCTGACCTGCTCTGATCTTCTCCATTACTTTGACCCCGGCTTTCCTAAGGACTTCTCTACTCTACCTGCCTTCAGTGTTTTTGACCTCGGCTTGTTTAAAGGACTTTCTCTCGTCTCACCTGCCTGACTTGCTGTGTATGACCCCGGCTAGTACTAGGACTTTCTTCTACTTGAGTATCTGTTTTTGACCCCCGGCTTCCTCCAAGGACTTCTCGTCAGTCTCTACTTACCGGATCTGCTGGGTTAGAGCCCCAGCCGGGCATCTCACTCCAGACTCAAGCCTACCACAGCAAGGTGTATCAGTTTTACCTGTAATCCTCACTCAAGTCCTACTTGGCCTGCTGGTGACTCATGCTTCTTTGTGCCCTATACCCTCTTTACCACTTCCAGGGGTAGAGTGTGCTCAGCTGCAAGGGAAGCCGCTCTCAGCATCTAGGTCTTGGTGAGTACCCTGATACCTCCTATACATCTACTTTTAGTCTAATTTCTGCTGTGGTAAGGTTGAGTAAAAAAAAATTCACAGTTTTGCAAGCTGAAAGCTGTTAGGATGACTCTTCTCCCTAAGCTTTTCTACTATTTTAGAGTCCTCCGAGTTAAAGCCCTGAAAGTCACATTTCAAATCCTCCAAAAATCTATACCTAAATTTATCTGGGACACAATCCACCTGAGATTCAATAGAGTGACCCTTTACCGCCACATGCTTAATGGTGGCCTTTGGGTTCCCCATCTTGGCGTGTTACTATGAGGTGGCAACTATTCCCCCCTTGACATTTTTGCATGTCAAACAGGAAACTCTTTTGGACATGCTCAAATGTGACCCTTGAGATTCTTTAAAATTTGTGGGGGGACTTATTTCCCCCCACTTACCCCCTCATGAGTATAGTGAACTGCCCCTTGTTCTCTCCTGATGTGGAATTCCCAGCCAGATTCCGATGGTGGCTCAGTAAAGGCTTTACTGATGTATATTTATTCCTCATGTTTGGCAAGATCAAACCCTTTACATAGTTCCAAAAAAAGCATTCTGTCCCTGGCACAGATTTTATCAGTATATGCAACTCTGTCATAATATTTTATCCTTATTAAAAAAGGCCCTAACCTCTGCCCCCTTGACAGCCTTTAAATCCAGATGTTGATACGATCCCACTCTCTAGGCCTCATTACATTGATACTTGCTACAATCCACTTCTCTACAACATACCCTAAATCACGCTATATGCTTCGCTGGGTTGAAGATCTTGTTAAGTCCCTTTCTGATGAAGATTGAGGAGCTATATGGGAGGCTACTACAAAAACTTCATGCAACATATTAGCCATAGAAAACTCATACAAAGTGCTTTTCAGATGGTATCTTACCGCAGCTCGTATTGCCACATTTGCACCCCAATACCCTCTGGCTTGTTTGCAGGCCTGTAGTCAGGAATGCATAATGCTACATATTGCATTTGGTGGGCTTGCTCGAAAGTACAGGTTATGGATTAGTACCTTTACCTTAATCTATACTATCTGCAAAGACCTGATAAAGTGTTACTGAACAAACCCCTTGAGGGAGTTTCGAACCCAGCGGCAAAGCTTATCTTTTTCATCTTTGCTGAGACAAAGCAGGCAATAGCTGTTTCTTTGAGGTCCCCTGCACTTAATCTCCCTGAGGTTGCATTCGCTGTTGAACAGGACATTGATTAATAAGTTATCGGCCATTTCTTCGGATACCTATGAGAGATTCTGGAAAATATGGTCTCCATGCATTCTGTATACCCAGTTGAACCCTGATGCCCTAAAACCTAAATTACCTGCCACTCCCCTGAAACACTTGGGGGGAAGGGAACCCTTATTCCTCAACTCCCATCTCTCCTTTCTTGCCTTCACACTGCCCAATCCCCCCTTCTCTCTCCTATATTTTCATTTCCCTCTTTCTCTCTTTCTCTCACCCTTTACTTCCCCCTTTTGTTCTAATTGTAATTGTGCCACTATATTACAATTTGACAACACCAGCTGCTTATAACTTATACCTTCATGAGTATTACTTTTCCCAGTAAGCTTTGTTTTCCCTATGGTGATTGTCACTTTACCATAAGCAATTATCATTTTTTTATTCCATTGATGCTTTTATTTGTCCACATAAGTCTCCTACCACGTTGTCAAACAGATATACCTTTTGACCTACCTAAATGTAATGCTTAACATTTCTTGTATTCTGCAGTGCAACATTTTGTCACAGGGTTGGATCCCGACTTTTTTTTATATTGAAAATGGTTAATAAATACGATTGAACAAGACAAAGAATTTAAAATGCATTTTATGTTGTTTTTTTGTTTGTTTTTTTTAATGCAAAACTGGGCTAAAATATGTTTTATATTTCTGGAGTTTTACTTGTATTATCATACATTTACAGTAGAGATATTGGTAAATGGCTTTGTATTTGGAATAAAAGTGATGCTATGGAATTCATATCTTTGACACTACCATCTCCAAAATCTTCTCAAACAACTGACATGCAGGACTTGTCACAAGTCATCACAGCTACAATTTAGTTAGCTTAAAAATTGCAAAATGCATGACAAAAGTGTGCGAGAAGTTAAAAAAAAGATACAAAATAAGGTCCATTACTCAACATACGCATTTATTCAAAAATAATCTGAGTAGTTATTTGCTGTCCCCTGCTGCCACAGGTTAGAAGCACAAGCAATACTGAAAACTCAAAATGACCTTCCTTGCTGCCTCTTAGGCCCAAAGTGTATTTGCACTTTTTTTTTTTTTAAGTTTAGTGTTCAAAGCTAGAAGAGAATGGAAAGTGATTTTTAAATTTGATCAAACTTGAGCTTTAGAGTAAAATATTTAGCACTGTAATAAATGTAATTTAAAATATACAACCTACAAGAACATATGAAACATGTGAAAAGATTCTCACAGGTACCCACAGCTTTTCACTACCATAAATTCTAGTACAAACGCAACTGTCATTGGGCACAATAATTTTCAGTTACATTCAAAGTCTATCCACCTGCTGTTTTTATCATGATTCCTTGCTTTCATACATTTTACATTATGTAAAATTAAAGTATTTTAAAAACCAAAACTTTTTTTCATTTTGGATAGAACAGGGAATAGTCAAAATCCACATCAGATTTTTTTTTTGCCATTTATGTTTAATTAGGGAGATTAACGTATGCCCTGTGGCCAGAACAGGACATGAGAGGAAAGTCCCACTCAGAGATGTAATAACAAGTGTGCTTGTTTTAATATTTCCCCTTTATCGCTGTAGTGGTGACAACAAAAGGATTTGAGTTTTCCCATTACTTTTTTCCCAGTGATAATGGGTCACCAGGACAAATAGCAAAGGTGAATCTCCATAGCGGGACAAAAAACATCAATACAAACCCAATAGGGGCTCTAATCCATGTCTGCTCTATCCAAAACTATATAAAAATATAAAAAGTTAAAGATAAAAAATATTAATATTCTTTTAGCAAAAAAGAGTTGAGACTTGTTTTCAGTAAGACTTTATGCAAGTCGGCATGGCTAAGAAAACTCACAGTAGGGTCAATAATTCTCTTTTAAGCCGTGTTCTGAGAGAGTTAGTGATTTGTGCACCCTTAAATTACATCTATGAATAAAATCTGTTATAAAGGAGTCATTACAACCTAATAGCATGTATTAGAAGTGTTTTACCAATACAGACCATACAACAACAACTAGTATTTTCTTTTTTGTATCTTTCAATTAAATGTTGTATGACACAGTTGAAGCTAAACCATCTAGGAACCCGTGAGAATAAATATCATCCTGATATTACTTCAGCAGAAAAAATTCTGATTGGCTTTAGTGGGTTAATGCGCTTACAATGTGTCCAACCCAGACTTAAAAGTGCCTAGGGCAACGAAGTGTAGGCACTGTGTTAGGTTTGAAATCAATCCCTGTGTCCTTGTAAAGACCCCCTGGATGACAGACCCAAGCTACACAGAACTTGGCTTTCCTCTGAGATGAATTAAGACCCATCTCTCCCGGCACTAAGCCTTACTCACAGACATGTAACTGTCAAAAGGTCAGCATACTGGACAGAAGCACCAAAAAAGCCCAATCAAGACAGAAGCACCTATCTCAAGTAGGTATAATAGCCACTGGCTACCTATATCCTATTTATTCTGTATGGAATATGGCTGTTATTAGGTTTAAGACTGACATTCTTTGTGGCTACAATTATCTAGAGTTACAGTTGTACAGATTTTATCTTAACAAACTGAAGCATGTTGTGATGTGGAACATGACCCAACATGCCCCATGATCATTCCCTAACAAGGGGCAAGAAACCCTTGTATACTGATACTTTTCACAATGACATTATGCAACTACTCAAGAAGACAACATTTTCAACATATCTCCTCATGCATATGTCAAAATCAAATGTATAAACCTTTCGATATATACAGTATATATACGGTATATCATGTAATTATCACAGAGACAATGCTGTCATCTTTGCAAGTCCATTGAATTCACTTAAAATGTGTCAACAATAAACTTTTTACATTTTTGCCACCTGGGCAGCATGATAAAATTAAACCATAAAAAAAATGATCTTGGCCAACAATAACCCCATGTGTGGGCGCAATGAAGCTGAAATCTGCAGTATCTCATATTTTTACTAAAGATGCGTTTCTAACCAAGGGTTACAATAGGATTGCCTTCTGGCTTGCTGCTGAGCATGACAGATCATCTGTTCTATAAATATTAAAGCAAAAGCAAACCTTTTTATAACAATGTGATATGGTATACTATAAAGATGGCATTATATATAGATCGGACACGGTATTCAAAAATAATATCTTTGTGTGAATTATTACATTTGTGTTGTACATTCGTAAGCTGAACTTTTCTAAAGCAAAGGTCACTGGGTTTACCTCAGATAAATAGAAATCCACAGTCAGACTCAGTGCAATCGATAGAGGTAGTAAAAATCTAAACTGATAATGAATTCTTGTTCAGCTTGCACAAAGCTTGGAGTTGTTAGTATTTACTAGAAGCCACTGGAGGATCAGATATTTCAGGAGGATATTGATTTTGCCACTGAAGTGTGACTAAAGGGATAAATAAACTGCTCCACGGGTCAATTGATCCATTCATCTCTTCTGACAATTTAAAAGCAAAAAAAACTAAAACAAAATAAAGTTTGCTGATTTAATGCTACCACTACAAATATATAATCACTGATTTTGTGCTAAAGGAAACGCAAGAAGTCTAATTTGATGATATCTTAGCTAACCATGGCTAGATAAGGCTTTACAGCCTCAATAAGTACAAATGTATAACTGGCTGTTACATTGGAGTTAAGTAGAAGTTGGAAAGCCTATATCTGAATAATGTCTACTGTTTTCTCATTTTTGTATTATGAAGTGAATTATGCCTAATATATATATATATAAATATATATATATATATACTGTATATGTAAATAAGACAGCATGCATGCCCTATTTAGTCCTTCTCAGTTTGAATCACTGGACCATTCAGTTTAGACTACAGTCCATCACTGATTTTATCAACAGGTTCTCTTATAGTAGATCAATATTGTTATTTTATTATATTATATAGCACTACTATATACAGTATATAACTACAGCAGTTATGTAGTATAGTCTTATCCCCAGAAGAACTTGCAACCTGATTTACTTACAGTAGCCATACAGTCATACACTTTAATATAAAAAAATGTTATAGTTTTCAGAGATGTTGAATGGTCAAAAATTTCCACCACTGTGTGGGGGAGATTTACTAAAACTGGAGTCCATAGAATCTGGTGCAGCTGTGCATGGTAACCAATCAGTTTCTACATTCAGCTTGTTCAATGAAGTTTTGACAATAACACCTAGTGTTGACAATAATACCTACTGTAGGTATTATTGTCAACACTTGGTGTTATTGTCAAAACTGTATTGAACAAGCTAAATGTAGAAAATAATTGGTTACTATGCACAGCTGCACCAGATTCTCTGGACTCTAATTTTAGTAAATCTCCGTTCCTCAGCTCCAGATGGACATATACATGCTAAAAGAAGACTCAGATAGTGTGATATTGTCTACACAATTTAATTAAACACAATAAAAATATGCTCACATTACATTTACTAGAGTCCACTAGAGCACTAGTTAGGCAGAGGGTTGAAGCGATCATCCGGTCATTAGCTGCTCAACCCCTTTACCGCTCTCTCAGCACTCACAGCTACACGGACACAATCCAGTACTATTGCCAGAGTTAGGCTCCACCCCCAGGGGAAGGTGAGAAGAGCAGGATACTCTCCTCCACTGTCAGATAATCTCCTCTACTGTTAGAATACACTAACCCCGCTGCAGCTGATTGGTTGCATGCACTGATCAAATGGAAAATATACCAACATTCCTGTTCGAAAAAGGCGCCAATTGTTAGATCAACTTCTCTATATGGGGAATAGCCATATGACTCAAGAGGAAGTTTTCCCATACAACTGAATAAATCAGAGGAGTGGTTTGCCACACTCCTTGGCTCTTTTTTTAGATGGGTTATGTAGGGTTTCAATCAAAGGTAGAGAGTTTAAAGGTAAACAGCTTCCGTTGTGCTGCCTCTGTACAAAACCCATAATCATCTGTTAAGTCTGTGTTATAGGTCCACCCTATTAAATGTTAATTTGTAAAACAAATACTTTATATAAATAGAAAAAAACAGGCAAACAGCTTAAAAATCCAAAAATAAAATTGATCCAAAATCATTATAGTTTCTTTTAAAATGACGTGCTATAATACTTCAGTAGTAAAAATAAAAAAATATATGAGGCTTTCATTTGTACTCTGACTCCTTTCTGATTTATACATTTAAACTTACATATACCCTAGAAGAACCTTCAGATGTTAATAAAGGAAATTGTAATTTAAATATATCAGGGGCTAGAATTCATAACCGGAGCATGAAAAGTCTGAGCCTTGCTGTGGGCATTTAGGAAGATTGTGCAGCTGTAACCGTCAATGTGTTTTATGCTGATAATAGCAGAGAAGTAATGAGACCTGTAGAAAAGCACTATTGAATAAGAAAGACTAATCCTCATGTTTTTATACCAGTTATAGCATCTGAAAGGACATTCTAAATAGGAAGAAAATGGGCACAATTAGTAAACCAGATTTATGCTTGCTACTATGAAAGCTAGACTGCTTTACTTTTTGATTAATTAAAGAAAATGGAAATCATAACATGTAATAAACATTATATAGTAATACAACAGTATAGTTTTATATGCATTATATATAGAAATAAATAGGAATGTAATAGTCCATTTTAAGTAAGGGTTTATATACTGTATTACAGTAAAACATATTTTAAGATGTTATTTATAGATGTACAAAGGTCTTTAAATACTCATCTTATCCTTATATTTATTGCTAATTGTTCAAAACTCTCTCCTGTTTGATAAAACAAAGTTACTTACTGGGAGAATGTAACCTGCACACTTCCTCTGACCAAAGGCATACATTTCCCTTACAGTAAACATAAATGCCCACTGAAAAAACGAAGAAAAACTGCATAGCAAAGTAAAATACTGAGCCATTGACATTGTATTAAAGCACATGTGCAAGGTGAAGGAAAGCCTGAAAAACATGACCTGTTGGGGCTATTTGAGGAATGATGTTGACAACCACTGTTATAGGAGAGTGATTCAGGGAAAATTATCATTACAACTTATTGTTATCAGTGGGGTAATGGATGCATTTAAAGAACCTAAATACAAAGTATTATCAAGCTGGTATATAAAACTGTTATCTAGTATTACCCTCTTTATATTTCCACCAGTATGGACAAATGGGTACAGCATTCCATACCTGATTGGTCATGCCTAAAACATAATACAGTAAAACCGTGGATTGCGAGCATAATTCGTTCCAGAAACATGCTTGTAATTCAAAGCACTTGTATATCAAAGCAAATTTCCCTATAAGAAATAATGGAAACTCAAATGATTTGTTCCACAAACATTTATTCATACGTACTTCAGTTTATAGTCCATATAAAAAAAGATTATAGCAATGTAATTAAACAAAGGTTGTGTAACCATAAAATGTCCATCTACACATGGAAGCCTCCACAAGGGGATTATAAGCAAAATCCAACAGGAGCTACAGAGTATTAAAGAGACATTAAATGTAACCACATTGCTACACTTAGAGGTGCCTCTTTTCTCTTTTATACTCAATTGTGACATGACACTACTTGCATATCAAGACATTGCTTGTATTCAAGTCAAAATGTATTAAAAAATGTTACTTGTCTTGCAAAACGCTCTCAAACCAAGTTACGGTCACACCAAGGTTTTACTGTACTTTTGTATTATAATTCATTCATTAAAACCTATTAAAGCCCATCTTTTTTTGTATAGTCATGTACTGCTCATGTTATGTTTTTAACTGACTTGGAAATGCCTTAAAGTATTTGTAAAGGTAAAAATAAAACACACTGAACTGTCTCTTTAAAATTAGCTCAATGTGATTGTTCATATCTGTATCTTATTCCTGGCTGCATATGCTCTGATTCACCTGGTTAATCCTGCCTGTGCAACTCCTACAAGTAAAGTGACCACGGTAGCATGGCAGCCTATCCATGTTACTGTGGTCAGTTTACGTCTTGCGTCTTCCCGCTAATGTTACAGGAGCGCTGTGGTCAGTGGAGAGCCACCCCTGCCCATCTCTTCACTTGGCAATTACATCTGCTGCCGTATCTGAGAGGGTTCCACTGCCATGGAAAGGCAGACACTGGCTGGGAACGTCAATTCCAGTCCTGACGTAAATGCTCTGACACTGAACATGCCCACCGGCAGGTTCATGCATTGCTTTGGAACCGAGAGCGATCACGTGACCTGCAAGTATGAGGACGCAAAGTTCAGTAAGGGCACTTTAAAAAAACATAAAAAAACTAAGATCACAGCACATTCAAGCTTAATTTGATTTGCTGAAATATGGTATTAGTACTAGCAAGGTTTAGAACCACTTTAAAATATGTTTTTCAAATTCTTATTGCTGGCATAAATGAGTAATGGCTATAGTCCTCAGTGCAGACACCCTTGCACACACTTGTATTAAAGAATGGGATGTGACTCCATAATGCATTTGTATCAGAATCTTCTTGTTCATTAAATCTATAACACAGATTAAAGGCCAACCTCAATCATAACTTTTTCATGTTATATTTGGATAGAGTGGGGAATAGATACAGCCATTGTCACATTTTTATTGTACAGTATGTGACATCTTAGAACACCTATAATTTATAACAAAATGGTAAATCTTGATAATGTGTGATTTATATTGCAACGCCTTTTGGTAATCCAAGAATACATGGGAATCAATAATTACGGCTCCGGTACTATAGTGACTGACATCATATACCTTGTGCAGCAACCAACTTGTCAGTCTAGGTAAAGTAGTAAAGGACAATAAATTAATTGAGAAAACTCTTTTCCTGCACTTAAATGGATGAATTAAATTGTGTCAGACAAGAGAGAGGGCAATTTGACTTTTGTCCTATATTTTATATCTTCCAGTGGATCTATACTTTCTCATAACCCTCTGGGCTAGAACAGAGAATTGGGTGTCTGGAGCCATTCTAGTCAGTTCTTATTATGCTCCTCAAACAAGAAAAAGGTAAGCACTGTAGTATTTCAGGATATGTTTTATTTGTGCTAATGGCACATTTTGAATCAGGCTATTTTCTGTACTTATTTTTGTGAGGCACAAAGGACTAAGAAACACATTACAAATAACATAAAATGTCTATCTGCCTTCAATTAAATACATTTAAAATAAAAATCACTTAAGCTTCTAATTTATTTTAATAAGAAGGAATGTCTGTTTTTCAGCTAAAACCATTTTTTCTCCAAAGAAAATTATCAATAAAATACTTTAAAAACCAACATATTTGCTTTAGACACGTGAACTGGTATGAATAGAGGTTCTTTTTTTACTGTTACTCCTACAGCTACTCCTATATGGCATTTCTGTGTTACTGTGGAAAAATTAACATCGGTAAACGTGCACAAACACATGTCTGTACTCAGTATGTTACTCATTTATTATATTTCTCTGTTTCATTACATTTTTATTCAGAGATTTATAAACATACAAGACAGCCAGCACAATTCCAGTCAAGGAGGGTATAGAATGTACTCTGTTTGAAGGACAACTTGATCCCTAAATAAAGGTTGGGTTTATGTACAAATTGATCTATATAGATTCTAAATACATATAGTGATATACATACATTATAGTTACAAATAGGGAAATAGGATAAGATGACAGGAAGATGAAGGGAGATTGAGAGGGAAAAAGGTGTCCTCTCTAGGCTAACACACAACCATTGATCCATCTTAAAGAAATCTTGCACCAGAGGTCACAAAGCTAATTTCTGTCCTTTTTGAACAGATGATTAGGCCCCTTTCACACGGTCGGAGCGTTCAGATCCGCCTGTCAGTTTTGACGGCGGATCTGAACGGGCGCTCCATGTTAGTCTATGGAGCGTCGGATGTCAGCGGAGACATCTCCGCTGACATCCGACCCGGTCAGACCCGCCAAAAGCAGACGTATGGCTATACGTCCAGATCCGTCGCTGGCGGATCGGATCGGGTGAGATCTGATGAAAACGGACACACTGTCCGTTTTCATCTGATCTCTCCATAGAGATCAGCGGCGCTCGCAAGCCCCTCCCCGCTCAGTGAGCGGAGAGAGGCTTGTCATCCGCCGGTTCAGCGGAGATCAACGGAGAGATCTCCCGCTGAGCCCGCGGACAGAGGCGGGCTCCGTGCAAGCAGAGCCCGCCTCGTGTGAAAGGGGCCTTATACAGGATGACCATAATGTTCCTACCCCCACCAAGCATCCTGCAATACTAAACAGGTGTGGTCAGTATATACCCCAAGGGCTCCTACTGGTGACAATCTCAGACATTAATCTAGTCATTTTGGTGACGGGTGGTTTTACAATCTTCACCTGCCTTAATACAGAACCGTTTGCAAGTTTCTCTTCCAGGAGACAGATTTTAGTTAATATCACAGCTGCTTGGATATCAATTTTTTATCAGTTGTAACAGGGGGTGTTAAAAAAGATCAAAGTACAGTACACTGATAATTTGTGATTAAGAATGCTGTGACTGTAATCAATGTTCATAATACTCTTTAGCAGAAAATCTCAAAAAGCATCTAAATTATCCTTTAATTACCAAATGAAAAGGTAAGAAGTTAAAGAATCAAAGTAAGAGCAGTGTGGGGAGGCAGAGCGGGCAGGGGGTGAGGGGGTCCACTGAGGGTGGACACGAATTGCTCTTTAACCAAACAGATTGGCCTAGATGCAATAATCAGAGAGACAGGAGCAAGTGGTCAAAGTCCCTAGGTAATTAATGTTTAATCTAGGAAATCCAGACCCGGTCAAATTTACACAATGGGGGAGATTTACTAAAACTGGTGCACACAGAATCTGGAGCAGCTGTGCACAGTAACCAGTCAGCTTCCAGGTTTTATTGTCAAAGCTTAACCGAACAAGCTGAAGTTAGAAGCTGATTGGTTACTATGCACAGCTGCACTACAATCTGTGTGCTCCAGTTCTAGCAAATCACCTCCAATTTGTCCTTGAGGATCACAGACATATTTTCATTCAAGAGGTACCATGCTAGTTTATTCTTCAGTTGTGCTACCATGGAGGTGTGGGGGACTTTGTTTACTGCCTAGGTTTCAAATTTAGTAGGCTTCCATTGGGTCTTTTGGAATACTTTTGTGTATACCATCTGGCATACTCTGCTCCAAAGTCTCCTAATCCAAGGACAGGTCCACCACACATGATAGAGCATGCCAAGAGTCTAGTAGCATCTTAAGCACAATCCCAACATTAAAGGGGTAAATCTCACCAGTTGCCTTTCATAACATGTTACATGTTACACCCATATTCATGGTGTAACATTTTATGAATGCATCGACTCCTACGCCCCCCCCCCCCCGATCCTCACTGTGACAGCAGACTAGGGATCTTCTCTTCGTGTCTGCTGCCACAATTCAAAGAAGACACGGCCGTGCAGGGCTCTGCCCATCTGGCCACATTACTCATTCACAGTCCTCTGTGAATGGAAAACGTCAGGGACCGGAAGCCTTTGCAGCAAGGTACAAGCAATCCGATACACTGACAGATCTGCATGAGACCTGCAGGCATGGCACAATGCTTTACAGGCTCCCAAAACAAAAAATAATAAATGCAAATTTTTTTATCTGTAAAAAATGTGCATTTATTATTTTTTGTCAAAAGGTGAACTTCACCTTTAACCGGTTCCTGACCAGCCGACACAGTTATAGGGCGAGCCTTCGTAGCTGTACGTCGGCACTTTAAGACGCTGTAGGAGGCACGCAGGCACGCGTGCCCGCAGCGCGTCCCCGGAGCCAATGCGAGTGATTATAAAATCCCTGCAAAATAGTCTCCAAAAATGGTATATAAGAAAATGGTATACAAATCTTAGTGTATTTATTCTTAATAAATATATATTTCAAGTCAAGTTTTGAGACTTAAGGGTCAGTATAGTAAAAGAGATCTGAAATCTCTTTCATACTAGACAATAAAAATATACTAAAGTTTGTAAAAATAACTTTCATTTTGCTCAGAACCTAGCTGGAATGCTGTTATGCTGGATAATTGCATTGTAAGAAATTCATATCCCTAGGCTTAGTATGCTTTGATATGTGCTTGTACTTTTATTGTAGAAATCGTATAATACAAGTTCAGCCTTAGGCTTCAGAGTGTGTGTGTTTTCTTTTTTTATCTCCAACCATTAATAAGCTAAATATTCCTTTGAGGTCCAAAAGATCTGAAAATACTGAACCTCATGCAGTATGCACACATTACCGAGTTATAAGTAGGGATGGGCAAACAGTTTGGCCTGGGCATAAGTTTGGGCTGAACTTTGGCTGTTCGGACGTGCAGTGAACAATGAACATTATGCAGTGTTCGTGGCAAATTTGAAAGCCGCGGAACACCGTTAACCACTTGCCGACCGGCGCACGACGATATACGTCGGCAGAATGGCACGTACAGGCAGGAGGGTGTATATATAAGTCCCTCCTTTAGCCTGTCCATGCCATCGGGAGCGTGCCGGGACCCCCGTGAGTCCGGTCGCGGTCCCCGCGGGCTCGATCGCCGCGGGGACACCCGCGATCGTCTCACGGGAAGGCTGAACGGGGAGATGCCGAGATAAACAGCATCTCCCCGTTCTGCCTAGCAACTAGTGACGCCGATCTCTGCTCCCTGTGATTGGAGCAGAGATCAGCATTCACTAGCTGACAGCCACGCCCCCCCACAGTAAGAAACACACCCCTAGGCATACTTAACCCTTACACTGCCCCCTTGCGGTTAACCCCTTCACTGCCAGTGTCATTTATACAGGAATCAATGCATTTAAATAGCATTGATTGCTGTATAAATGAAAATGGTCCCAAAAATGTGTCAAAAATGTCCGATGTGTCCGCCATAATGCCGCAGTCACAAAAAAAAATCGCAGATCGCCGCCATTACTAATAAAAAAAAATTATTAATAAAAATGCTATAACACTATCCCCTATCTTGTAAACGCTATAACTTCTGCGCAAACCGATCAATAATCGCTTATTGCGATTTTTTTTACCAAAAATATTTAGAAGAATATGTATCGGCCTAAACTGAGGGAAAAAAAAATTTTATATATTTTTTGGGGATATTTATTATAGCAAAAAGTAAAAAATAATGCATTTTTTTCAAAATTGTCGCTCTATTTTTTTTTTTTTTTTACAAAATTGTCATAATAACAAGTTATTTGTCACACACAGCATATGCATACTTCCAATTACACCCCAAAATACATTCTGCAACTCCTCCCGAGTAAGGCGATACCACATGTGTGGGACATTTACATAGCCTGGCCACACAGAGAGGTCCAACATGTAGGGAGCGCCATCAGGGGTTCTAGGAGCATAAAGGACACCTCTAATTTCCTAACGACCTATTACATTTGTGAAGGCCCTGGAGCACCAGGACAATGGAATTACCCACAAAATGACTCCACTTTGGAAAGCAAACACCCCAACGTATATTTTATGAGGCATAATGAGTCTTTTGAACAGTTCATTTTTTTCCACAAGTCTTCGGAAAACGTGGAAAGAAAATGAAAACATTTTTTTTTTAGACAAAGTGGTCAGTTTATAAGATATTTCTAACTCAAAGCATGTAGATAGCAAAAATTACACCCCAAAATACATTCTGCTACTCATCCCATACTCATGCTACTCAGATGGGCTGACAGGTACTCAGGTACTTGGATACTCAAATGGGCTGGGACAGGTACTTGGGTACTCAGATAGACTGTGACATGTACTCAGGTACTCGGGTACTCAGATGGGCTTGACAGGTATTCGGGTACTAAGATGAACTGTGACAGGTACTCAGGTACTCAGATAGACTGTGACAGGTGCTCAGGTACTCGGGTACTCAGATGGGCTTGAACAGGTACTCGGGTACTCATATGAACTGTGACAGGTACTCGGGTACTCAGGTACTCAGATGGACTGTGACAGATACTCAGGTACTCAGATGGACTGTGACAGGTACTTGGATATTCAGATGGGCTGTGACAGGTACTCAGGTACTCAGATGAGCTGGGACAGGTACTCGGGTACTCAGATGGGCTGGGACAGGTACTCAGATGGACTGTGACAGGTACTCAGGTACTCAGATGGGCTGTGACAGGTACTCAGGTACTCAGGTACTCAGATGGACTGTGACAGATATTCAGGTACTCAGATGGACTTTGACAGGTACTCAGGTACTCGTGTACTCAGATGAGCTGGGACAGGTACTCAGGTACTCATATGGGCTGGGACAGGTACTCAGATGGACTGTGACAAGTACTCAGGTACTCAGATGGGCTGTGACAGGTACTCGGATACTCAGATGGACTGTGACAGGTACTCGGATACTCAGATGGACTGTGACAGGTACTCGGGTACTCAGATGGGCTGTGTCAGGTACTCGGATGGACTGTGACAGTTACTCGGGTACTCAGATGGGCTGTGACAGGTACTCAGGTACTCAAGTACTCAGATGGGCTGTGACAGGTACTCGGATACTAAGATGGTCTGTGACAGGTACTCGGGTACCCAGATGGGCGGTGACAGGTACTCGGGTACTCAGATGGGCGGTGACAGGTACTCGGGTACTCAGATGGGCGGTGACAGGTACTCAGATACTCAGATGGACTGTGACAGGTACTCGGATACTTAGATGGACTGTGACAGGTACCCAGGTACTCGGGTACTCAGATGGGCTGTGACAGGTACTCGGATGGACTGTGACAGATACTCGGGTACTCAGATGGGCTGTGACAGGTACTCAGGTACTCAAGTACTCAGATGGGCTGTGACAGGTACTCGGATACTCAGATGGACTGTGACAGGTACTCGGGTACTCAGATGGGCTGTGACAGGTACTCGGATGGACTGTGACAGGTACTCGGATACTCAGATGGACTGTGACAGGTACGCAGGTACTCAGATGGGCTGTGACAGGTACTCGGATGGACTGTGACAGGTACTCAGATACTCAGATGGGCTGTGACAGGTACTCAGGTACTCAAGTACTCAGATGGGCTGTGACAGGTACTCAGATAGGCAGGGACAGGTACTCGGTACTCAGATGGGCTTGACAGGTATTCAGTTACTCAGATGAACTGTGACAGGTACTCAGGTACTCAGGTACTCAGATGGACTGTGACAAGTACTCAGGTACTCGGGTACTCAGATGGGCTTGGACAGGTACTCAGGTACTCAGATGAACTGTGACAGGTGCTCGGGTACTCAGGTACTCAGATGGACTGTGACAGATACTCAGGTACTCAGATGGACTGTGACAGGTACTCGGATACTCAGATGGGTGGTGACAAGTACTCAGGTACTCAGATGGGCTGTGACAGGTACTCGGATGCACTGTGACAGGCACTCGGGTACTAAGATGGGCTGTGACAGGTACTCAGGTACTCAAGTACTCAGATGGGCTGTGACTGGTACTCGGATACTCAGATGGGCTTGACAGGTATTCAGTTACTCAGATGAACTGTGACAGGTACTCAGATACTCAGATGGGCTGGGACTGGTAATCGGGTACTCAGATGGGCTTGACAGGTATTCAGTTACTCAGATGAACTGTGACAGGTACTCAGGTACTCAGGTACTCAGATGGACTGTGACAAGTACTCAGGTACTCGGGTACTCAGATGGACTCACGCGGCCTAGGGGCGTGTATGAGCGTCGTTCACATAGACAGTACATGTGACCGATGGTCACGTGTATCGGGGGTGGCTCGGAGATGTCAAACCACAGATCGGGGATGCGCTGTGTCCGAGGGACACAGTTCATCCACGATCGCCACTCTGTGGGCCCCCGGGGGCCTGCAGGAGCAGCGAAATACCGAGGACTTCATATGATGCCCACCAAGGATGGGAGATCCCATCTGTGGGTGTCATTTGACTAAGGCCCGGTATTGAAGTGGTTAAATATCGTGCCTGGGGGTGTCTATAGTATGCCTGTAAATGTTTAGAACAATACCACAGCAAAATTACATTTCTAAAGGAAAAACGTCATTTAAAACTGATCACAGCTGTAATGAATTGTCGGGTCTCTGCAAAATAGATAAAACTCATTGAAAAAAACAGCATGGTCCATTACCAGGCCCTTTATGACTGGTACGGATATTAAGGGGAACCCCCGAACCAAAAAAATAAATAATTGCGTGGGGGTCCCCCCAAAATCCATACCAGGCCCTTCAGGTGTACAATGTACCCGTTACCATTCACATAGGGGGGCCATTTTTTAAAAAGTTTGGCGCAGGGTAATCCATACCAGACCTTAATGATGCAGGGTTCCCCTTTATTTCCATACCAGACCTGAAGGGCCTTGGTATGGATTTTGGGGGTCTCCCACACATTTTTTTTTTTACATTTTTGGTTCGGGATCCCCTTAATATTTATACCAGACCCAAAGGGCCTGGTAATGGACTGGGGGGGCATGCCATTTTTTTCAAGGAGTTTTATCTATATTGCCGATACCCGACAATTAATTACAGCCGCGATCAGTTTTAAATTACTTTTTTCCTTTAGAAATGTCATTTTGCTGTGGTACTGTTCTAAACAAGGGTAAACTGCACCATTTTACAGGCATTTTATTAACCACCCCCCAGGCACAATAGTTAAAGGAATATTTAATTTTTATTGTTTCACTTTAAGCATTATTAAAATCACTACTCCTGAAAAAACAGCCGGTTTTAAAACTTTTTTTGCATTGATACATGTCCCCTGGGGCAGGACCCGGGTCCCCAAACACTTTTTATGACAATAACTTGCATATAAGCTTTTAAAATGAGCACTTTTGATTCGTTGTCCCATAGACTTTAACAGTGTTCGCGTGTTCGTCCAAATGTTTTGGTGCAAATTGAACCGGGGGGGGGGTGTACTTAGTCATAAGTACAATACTGCTTTCTGTAAGTTGTTACTAAAAGAAAGGCAAGACATATTATTGGGGACATGTCAATAACAGAGCACGAAATTAAACATTTCAGAATTAAGTGGCTTTCAAAACTTTCACTTATATTTTACATTAGAGACCAAAACTTTAGATTGCATCTGCAACTCTCAGCTCGGCAAAGCAAATTATCCAGTTCATTTTATTTCTTTTAAGATGTTGCTTTCTTCTTTTTGCATGCAGAAATATGTCTTTTATAGAACAAATCATCCCATTAGGCTGCCACAAATGGAAATAGGCTATGTATTATTTAACAACAATGATGCCTCCTTCTCACATCATAGGTAACTGTTATAAATTAAGTACTATGATTTTTAATTTACTCTGTTTTGCCAGTGAACAAAGCCACACGCCGCTATAAGCAAGCCACTCTTGGTTTAATCAATCACACTACTTATTCTTTATCTTTCCCTTACATTTTGCTGCCAGACGTGCACAAGGGATTTCTTACCTACTGCCAGCCATACACTTTAACACAAAGCAATTTAATGAAAGTGATGTATCATTGCTGGGAAAAAAGATAATATTAATTTAATGGCATAAATACACAGACTTTTTTCCTAAACTACTTCAAATTGGCTTCCAAAATGATCTATTTGTCATGTTTTTAAATACAGTATATACAAAAACAATATACATTTATGTTCAAGAAGGAACAGTAATCTTCACACATACAATGTTTAGAGTAGTGAAAACTAATTTGGCTGCTCTTGAAGAAGCTGTCAATAAATTCATGTATACATTTCTATGTAATAAAGTGGTAAGATAATATAGCGAGGGTTTACATTGACGTTATATTTGGTTCTTCAATGGCAAATAGTTTACTGAATTTTGGAAAAGCATTGTAGATTGCACATGGATTGTCACACAAGTGTCAAATAGATAGTGCACCTGGCATGGTTCTTTTAAATGTTTTAAACTGGCTTATTCACCATTGAATTCATTTACAATTTTCACAA
The DNA here is from genome assembly GCA_028564925.1 of Lithobates sylvaticus. Lineage (NCBI taxonomy): Eukaryota > Metazoa > Chordata > Amphibia > Anura > Ranidae > Lithobates > Lithobates sylvaticus. The sequence continues at coordinate 1,634,399 of JAQSEC010001744.1, read as the reverse complement.
TTAATTGTTCAGGATTACAGGAGAATGGTGTTGCGCACACGCAGAAAGACGGATGCAAATCCTTTATAGTCTGCTTTGCATGATATAGGCACCTGACTTTCACTTACTTGATAAATACCCCTCACAGTAAGCAGAGAGGTAAAAATTGTTGGCTTTTCCTGCTTTTCAGCATTCAACACACTTATGTGTGTGCCAGAGGCCTAATCACCTACTGTGTGCTATAGTTCTATCCACCAGCCCTTATTACTACAGGACACTATATCCCGCAGGAAGCTTTTTTGCCTAATAAACGTAATAAAAGGAGGTAACATGTGGTTGATGCTCTTATCAAGAACCTTTATTTTTAAAAATTTAAATGGAGTGAACCTAAAGAAATTTCTGAAGAAAAAAATCTAATGTTAATATATGTGCAGTACCTGCCATGACTTGGTTAGGGCTTGATAAATTACATTTGAATTAAAAAAATAGATAATTTTCTATTTTGCTACAAAAAAAAATATATAATAAAAAATTAAAATTAAAATGGAGTACATGCTTACTTATAAGTGGCAATGGCCGTGATCACGCAGCCTCCCAGTTGGACAATAACAGAACTCTCCTGTTCTTATTACAAACCTCTGCACATTCATTGTACTTCTTTTAAGATGTTGAACTTAGACTACAGGGGTCCACTATAGAATCTATGGGGGTAGCTTTAATAAAGAAATTAACCACTTTCAGACCGGACCAATTTGCAGCCAAAGGACCAGGCCCCTTTTTGCGATTCGGCACTGCGTCGCTTTAACTGACAATTGCGCGGTCGTGCGACATGGCTCCCAAACAAAACTGACGTCCTTTTTTTCCCACAAATAGAGCTTTCTTTTGGTGGTATTTGATTGCCCCTGCGGTTTTTATTTTTTGCGCTATAAACAAAAACGAGCGACAATTTTGAAAAAAAACGCATTCTTTTTTACTTTTTGCTATAATAAATATCCCCCCAAAATATATAAAAAACACATTTTTTTTCTCAGTTTAGGCCGATACGTATTCCTCTACATATTTTTGGTAAAAAAATCGCAATAAGAGGTTATTGATTGGTTTGCGCAGAAGTTATAGCGTCTACAAAATAGGGGATAGTTTTATAGCATTTTTATTAATGATTTTTATTGTGACTGCAACATTATGGCGGACACATCGGACATTTTTGACACATCATTGTCATTTATACAGCAATCAATGCTATTTAAATGCATTGATTCCTGTATAAATGACACTGGCAGTGAAGGGGTTAACCACTAGGTGGCAGTGTAGGGGTTACATGTACCTAGAGGCGTGTTTGTAACTGTGGGGGGGGGGGGCGTGGCTATCAGCTAGTGAATGCTGATCTCTGCTCCAATCACAGGGAGCAGAGATCGGCGTCACTAGTTGCTAGGCAGAACGGGGAGATGCTGTTTATTTCCGCATCTCCCCGTTCAGCCTTCCCGTGGGACGATCGCGGGTATCCCTGCGGCGATCGAGTCCGCAGGACCCGCGACCGGCCTGGCGGCATCTTAAAGGGGATGTACCTGTACGCCCTTAAGCCTGTCCGTGCCATTCTGGACAACAGGATCCATAATTACTCAGAAAAATCAACTAACTCCAACAGACTCTGAAATGCTGTCTCCTCTCTCTCTCTCTCCTACCAAAATGGCACCCACACATGCTCTGTACATCGTCATGCGCCAGTCGGAAAGCGGTTAAATAAAAGCCTACTTTATTGTTTCTGAGTGTTGTGCCTGCTGCTACTGCAGCAGCAGAAGCAGGCCAGCCATCAGAAATTTTTGGGCCCCTTACACAGCTTTAGGCCAGCCCCCCCCCCCCCCGAGCCTGACCACCAACATTCCCCAGGGCTTGCCCATGGGGCCATCCTACTGGATCCCCACACCTGCCACCTCACCTGTACGCACTCAGCTCCCCCCCGCAATCCTGTATATATGTCAGCCCCCCTCACACCTGTATATATGTCAGCGCCCCACCACCCCACACCTGTATATATGTCAGTTCCCCACACACCTGTATATATGTCAGCCCCTCACACACACCTGTTTATATGTCAGCCCCCTAAACACCTGTATATATGTCAGCCCCCCCACACATCTGTATATATGCCAGCCCCCCCACACACCTGTATATATGTTAGCCCCCCCCCCCACACACCTGTATATATGCCAGCCCCGCGCATACACAAACCTGTATATTTGGCAGCCCCCCACACACCTGTATATATGTTAGCCCCCCACACACCTGTCGATATGTCAGCCCCCCCACACACACACACCTGCATATATGCCAGCCCTCACATACACAACCCTGTATATATGGCAGCCCCCCCCACACACCTGTATATATGTTAGCCCCCCCACACACACCTGTATATATGTCAGCGCCCCACCCCCCACACCTGTATATATGTCAGTGCCCCACCCCCCCACACCTGTATATATATATCAGCCCCCCCACACACACCTGTATATATGTCAGCCCCCCCACACACCTGTATATATGTCAGCCCCTCCACACACCTGTATATATGCCAGCCCCCCCACACACCTGTATATATGTCAGCCCCACCCACACACCTGTATATACGTCACCCCCCACACACACACCTGTATATATGGCAGCCCCTCACATATACAAACCTGTATAAATGGCAGCCCCCCACATACACAAACCTGTAAACACACAAGGCTCTGGTCCCTCCCTGTACACAAACAGCCCCATCCCTGGGGGTGGTGGTATGCTGGAATTTCAGTGCTGCCTTTATAAACTGTGAGAATGCATTTTTCCAGAATTCTTGCAGTTACAAAGGTCATAGATGGTTTGTTTAAAGCTTTTTTACTACAAATAGTGAATGATAAAAAAAGTTTTTGTAAATCCCGCAGCAGCTATATAGGTATGCTGTGTGTGTAATGCAGCTATAGAGTAGTAACCATACCTTGTTGCGAACCGGCTCCACTGGATTTCTGTGTGCTGTGGGCATGAGAGTAGTGGGTAACAGCAGAGTGTTTTTTATTACAGAACACAAGATCTGTGATTGGAGAAAAATAAATTGCGTGCCTGCATTTCTTACCCTCCAATTGAGGTATACATTTACTACTATATGGCAGCACCATATACACAGCATTAACTCTTTCTTATATAGCTGGTGCAGGATTAACAATAAAACATTATTTTTTCTCAAAGTTGAGATTTAAGAATATGTATACACTGACTATGAATTCTGCCTGTGAGCATGGTATCTCTTCCCTCACCTGTTCCTGTTCCCGACTTGTTTTCTGGCCTCATCTTCATTGGTGAAACCTGATACAGGCATACCCTACTTTAAAGTACACAATGGGGTTTATTTACTAAAGCTGGAAAGTGCAAAATCAGGCTCACTTCTGCATAGAAACCAACGCGCTTCTAACCCCAGCTTGTTTAATTAAGCTTTGGTAATAAAACCTGGAAGCTCATTGGTTTCTATGCAGAAGTGAGCCTGATTTAGCACTTTCCAGCTTTAGTAAATAAACCCCATTGTGTAATTAAAAGTGGGGTATGCCTGTACTCCAATCTGCTTGAAAGACATCATTCTCAGTTTCTAGCATCACCACCCTCACAATATCAGTATCAGAACCTGTGCTATTCCTTTGTTATTCTATTTTAAATGCCAATATATGTAATGGCATACTTTCTAGACCTGCTGAATGGCACCATCCACAGTCAGCTTAAATAATAAATGGGACACAGAAGTTTCATCCAATTCGATGTTACTTAAGATAAAAGCAGTACAGAGGATGTTTATCCAGTCTGTTGAAATTACTTTCTTAAGCCACATCGTTGCAATCAACTAATCAACTAAACTATCTTAGGGAATATGTGTAAAACAGTGAGGGTCTGTGCTATTTAACACAAAACAAGAGGGGTGCAAATTGAATCAAATTACACTATAAACAAGTTGTACTGGCACCACTGTACCACTACCACACTACCACTAGGTCTAAGTAGACACCACATCCAATGGCATAGCTTCAGGGGTCCATGCGACCTCCCTGTCACAATCTGTTTAACACACAGGAGAGGCAATGGTGGCAGCGTAAATAGGAACCGGTCCCTCGATTTTCCTCCTATGGACGCTTGAAACCTGCTTCTCCTCCTCTTCTGCCGGCATTCATCGGCTGTAGGAGGAAAACCACCCCTCCTGTCCATGTTATTTCTGCTGCTTGGGCTCCCGGTGTTTTCCCCTGTTTCCACCCCCGCAGCGTTGCCAGCTCCCCCCCTCAAGTTGCTGCAGGGGATGTTTCAGCTAGGAAGGGACTGGTAAGTATGCAATTTACCAGCCCCTTCCTTTTCTGAATGAACAGAGTGAGTGATCGGTACTGATGACTCAATCTGTTCATCCATAACACAGTTTACTATCCTTCAGTTTATGAATGAACAGGAAGCCCTGTACGGACCTAATTCTGTTTGTTCAGTCTGTGCAGCTGAGGCTGCAGAGATGGAGATTGAGGCTCTCCTTTATTTGTCTCAAAGGTGAGACATCAGGGGTCTGTTTAGACTCAACAGGGTTGCTAAAATGCAAAAAATATTAAAAATGCTGAATTGTAAAAAAAAAAAAAAATGGTAAAAAATAATAATTAAAAAAAAGACATTAAAAAAAACTACTGACACCATCCACTAGCCTACTGACCCCATCCTCTGTGCTACTGACAAAGTCCACTGCCATACTGACACCGTCTACTGCTCTACTGACTGACACCGTCCACTATTCTACTGACACCAGACTCAGCCCTACTGACATGTCCACTGCTTTACTGACACTGTTCATTGCCCTACTGCCACCATCCACTGCTCTATTGATATTATTCACTGCCCCACTGACACCGTCTACTGCCCTAACACCATTTATGGCCCCACTGACACTGTCCACTTTTAGGGTAGGCTAAGTCTATATTTTCAAAGTGAAAATAAGGGCACCAAACCTTGATGAAGGTAAATGTCCCCGGGGGGGGGGGGGGGGAGGGGCGTGACAGCAACAAAAACTGAATAGACATTTTTTCCTATTCATAAAATATTTCCCAAGAGATTTGCTTCCAGAGTTATAGGAAAGTAGCCAAGACTGCAGGCATTATGTGGCCTCCCTCACTTGATAGCTGCCTACGATCCTCTTTTGCCATCATGCAAGAGACACTTAATTCTCTAAGGAACATCTAAATAGAGATTTTATGGTGCACAAAGAGTCTGGTTTTAACAGATGCTACTTAGACAAATTGGGACTAGGTGGAAAGTGGAAAATCTATTCATGTGTCCCCTGACAAGCAGCGACCAGGCTAACATTGCACAAAGACCTGCTTTGCATCCCTTGCAACAGCCTGCCTTAAGAACTCCATTATATTTAAAAGTGTACTGAGACCCACATGTAGGCAGGTGGCTTACCACCTTTTTACGCCTATCCCTGGTATGTGCGCAGGATTACATGTTCTATTAAATGGGAAGAGGTCCAGATCCTAAGGGGCTCCGGGGAACACTTGGGGAAGTGCATGGAGAACCTACGCTAAAAACTGGTCAGGACCTATGGTCCGCTCTGTTAGAGCACTGCCAAGCATGGACTTTCCTCTAAGAAACTTAAAAAAGTAAAAGCACTTTAAAGGAAGCCCTCATTCACCTCTCTACTGATAAACATTGTAGAGAAATTAATTGTCAAAGTTCACAATACAAACATTGAAATCATTGAACGTTATTTTCTATTAGAATATATCTTGACAGTCTGCCCGACGTATAATGTAATAGACCAGCGGATGCTGTTAGGTTTTTATAAACTCACGAAAATATGACTTTGGAGTCTTTGTTGTGATTTTTGAGAATAAAAAAGTTTACATTAAAAGCAGATAGAGAGATTGGGGTTAGCTTTAATTTAAGCTCTTTTACTGCTTGTTGAGAATATTTAAATAATTCACTTTAAAATGGACCTGAGTGAAGATTTGCTGTCTTCTAGGTTACATCCAGAAATGTTCATTATGTCTAAGCAGTAAACCAAGCCATTAACGTTTTTTTTTTCCTAAATGGCCCCTGAAAAATAGCAGTGCACTCCTGTACCTTAAAGGAGATGCATTTTAAGTTTCATAACTGTATAGCCACAGTGCACTTAAGGCCTCTGATTGCTGGACTCACAAGGTTTAGAGTGAAATTTGGTGATGTTACTATTGTGTTTCACAATGTTCTCCTTGCTAGAGAGGAAGCTGCACCTGTAGTGCAAGCATTTCCCTGCTTCTGCTTCCCTACTTCAAACATTGCACAGATTAGGCAAGTATAACATATATATTTTTTTTTTTTTAAATGATCCTTTACAATCACTTTAATTATTTGCCATTTGCTTTTCTTTGTTTTGGAGAGAGTATCTACAGTTCAGGTTTGTTTTAAAAACTATGTTTGATACATTTGATCAATTCTGGGCTTGTACATCATAATTCAACTAAATATAGAATTTAAAAGGATAGTTGCATGATATAATTTGGAGATGACCTTCTTGGGGAATCCTTTTCACCACATCTTCTAGGCTTTCAGGTCTCCTTCTCCAGTCTTGTTTCTTTTTATATATCAGGATATTTGTTTTTAATGCAACAAATAAACCATACAGGGCCAATAATCCCTAAAGTCACTCTGCCAAGCATTGTAGTTTACTAGCCTTATTTTACTTTGGTTTTTCTACTCTCCAGTACAGCATGAAACATTAGTTATCTTGGAATTAGCTTTTAGAGGGAATACAGTGATATATTTGTTGAGGTTTCAACTTGTGAGCATTTTGATAAATCTGTTTTCTTAAGGCATTTTTCTCTTATCCTTCCTTCCCTTTGATGGTGTAAACTTGTTTTGATTACCAACATGCATCATTTATTCCTGCTGGAAATGTAATATCTTTGGAAAACGAAAAGTGAAAAAACATCTTCAGACAAAAATAAAAGAAATAATCAAAAAAGTCTGTTTTCAGTCAAATCCAATTGTTTTCCTATAATTATTTCCTTGAGGTTTAAAATAGAAAATGAAACTGGTTTCTCAAAAGCCAACTTTAAAAAGGAAGAAGCGTTAATTTGGCATGAATGAATGCATGGCAGTAAGTAACAATAGAATTCATTGTTGCTAATAGCATATTAATATGCTGTAATCATTTTAAATTGAACATTATTTTTTTTTTTTTATCATTTACACTTTCTTTTTTTGCTGGCTTGTGAATATATCATTTAGCTTCTGATGGTATTATGATAATGAGGTAGTTTCTCTTAATTTCCTATTTCAATAGCTATGACTTGGGCCGTGTGCTGTGATGTGCTGCGGGGAGGAGTAGACGCCTGCCGTGCTTTCTGCCAGGGCCTTGAAGCAGTGCATTAATGAGGCACTTTGCTAATACGAGTGTACATCAGGCTTATAACCAGAGGAAAGAGGCATATAAAGAGACAGATACATTCATTAATTTCATGAACTGTCATTCCTAATCTTCATCCAAACAATTCCCATAGGAGCCAAGGCTTGGTGCTGGGATAGAAAGAAGTATTTTGCTTACAAAAATACAAATTATTCAACAAATATACAAATTGTTAAAAAATGGTATGATTGTACAGGGAAAACATGAAACTTTTAACTGTATTTATTCACCAGTTTTTTTTTTTCTAGAGAATTAATAGTGCATCCCATTTTTTTTACTTTCTTGTTTAGTTAGCTTTGCAAAGTTGGAAGGATACTACTAATTGCCACCCTGTATTGCTATGTCATCACTCTTTGCATAGCCTCCCACTGATACAGACAGTACAGTGACAGCAGGAGTCGCTTGCAGATAGTAAACTATTATGAAAGATTTTTCATCCTGCGCTCCTGACAGCTTCAGAGAGATTCTCTTTAGAGCTGTCAGGGTCACAGTTTGCAAAGCACACTGGGATTTAAAATAGGAAAGCCCAGCACTATTTTATGTTTTTAAACTGTGTTAATCCAGTAATAAAGATGTTGCTAATACATATAGTGAAGAGGGTTTGTGTTTCTCCTCCAAAGCTACAATACAGTTTAGCCATGGATAGTTTGCAGAGGTGGCTAAACACTGGCTCTGGACGCAGCAACATTCAGTGCTAGAGGTGGAATACAGCAGGATCAGAACAGTTGCGCCTCAGCCGTAAATACTGGCTTTTGGGCACAGACTTGAGCCACGCAGCAACATTCAGTGCTATGGCCACATTCAGTGTGTGAAAGTAGTGTTTACAGCTGCCAGCAAGAATATACTGATTCTTGCCAGCAGCAAATGCTAGCCACAGCTAAACTCCCATGTGGATGTAGCCTAATGCCTTGTACACACGGTCGGACATTCCGGCCACAAAATATTGTCAATTTTGTCCGAAACATGTCTTGCATACACACGGTCACACAAAGTTGTCGGAAAATCCGATCGTCCAGAACGAGGTGACATACAAAACGTACGACAGGACTACATCGAGGCCAGTAGCCAATAGCTTTCGTCTCCAAATTTTTTCTGAGCATGCCTGGCACTTTGTGCATTGGAATTCTCTACACACGATCGGAAAAAGTCCTATCGGATTTTGTTGTCAGAGAATTTTAGATCCAGCTCTCAAACTTTTTCCGTCTTGGCTTGCATATACACGGTCACACAAAAGTTCTCCGAACTTTCGACCGCCAAGAACCTGGTGACGTACAACACTACGACGAGCCGAGTAAATTTAATTCAATGCTTCCGACCATGCGTCAAATTGTTTCCGAGGATGTGTAGGAGTTGCTACAGACGATCGGAATTTCCGATCTGAACTTTTTCCGACCGAAAAATAGAGAACCTGCTCTCAATCTTTTGTCTGATGGAGCATATACACGGTCGCATTTTCCGACCAAAAGCTCTCATTAGTCTTTTGCTGGAGGGATTTCTGATTGTGTATACGGCATTAGTCATTTAGGATTCTTTATAACATACCAGCACCTGGCAGTTTCTGGAAGTGGTAATTATAAAATATATACAGTATATGTAATGATTAAAATGTACCTAAAGTGTACCAATTTATTAGCATATTATTATCTAGTCATAAAGATAGTAAAGAAATAAAATCTTTAAAAAAACACAGATGTTCTTTCATTTTTATCACAGAACTGAACTTTTTTTTACAAAAATTCACTATTTTGGCTGTTAAATATAAAATTGAAAAAAAAATGGTAAGTGCAAAAAAAAAATATCAGGTGACCCTACCAGAAATCCAATGCACTGTCAACTTCTTTTTATTAACTGGCAATGCTGCACTGAAATCTCAGACAATATTATAAATTCTCTCTGTAAACTACCAAATACCACCCCTTCACGTTAAAGAGGAGCTGCACCCGCACAAAAAATATTAAAAGTCAGCAGCTACAAATAGTGCAGCTGCTGACTTTTAATAAATGGACACTTACCTGTTCCTGGTTCCAGCGGTGTAGGCAGAATGTGACGAGAGACCACTCGTCTCTCGCTGCCCAGCCGCCATCCTCTGTCAGGGAATCAGGAAGTGAAGATGCAACGTCTTCACTGCCCGGTTCCCTACTGTGCATGCGCGAGTCGCGCTGCGCGCCTCTATTGGTCCCCGCTGTGTCCTGGGAACTGTGTTTCCCAAGACACAACAAGGCAGCTCCGGATAGGGGCGGGGCAGCTATACGGAAGTGGGTGCAGATACCAATTGTGGCACCGGAGGGGGGGAGGAATCCGATAAGCGCAAGTTCCACTTTAGGGTGGAACTCTGCTTTAAGGAGGTGAGAAGAGGGGGAGATGTTCTACAATCTTAACACACTTCCTGTCCTACGGTAAAAACACTGCTCCTCCATATATACAGCTCAATATATAATATTTGACATCCTAGGATGTTGTAATACAGCTTCTATGAATAAAACAGGATCTAAGAATGGAGGATGAGCAGATGATTAATATGTTTACCCCCTGAATTCAGATACTGTATCCTGTTTCATTCATAGAAACTGTAGTAAGGCTTCTATGAATGGAGCAGGTGGGTGGAAAAGATGGGCATAGTGAGGCTCTCTTGATGGGAGCCTGTGACAGTTCCTTAGTTGTATTAACCCCCACATGCTCTGGAAGATTATGACCAGGGCAGGGTGGGAGTTTGGGGGGAGGGGGGATGGATGGAGGAAAATTGTAACTAACATAATAGGCAAAGGGGATAGGATTGTTTGGGATTTTAAATTAGGCACATAACTAGATGCGCCTTCACTCCTAACTATATATGAAAATAAGAGGTTTGGGAGTTTAGATGAGGTGTGCAACTAACAACTGGTTTGATGAAACATAATAGTAGTACACAAACAACAGAAGGATGATAAAAGCAAAGTATTTATTAAATAGCCTCAACGGCAGATGGTAAAACATAATAATACATCATGATTATAATTGCAACGATACATATGATGGGACATATACATCACAATAAGTAGATTCATAACACATGAACATGGGAATATAGAACTCAGAGCTGGTTGCATAAAAGTTTGTGATATCTGTAAAGACTAAGTACATAATAACAAAAATTCATGTAAAACCAACATGTAAAAATACAGCTGACACAAAAGATTGCAGCATAAATTGCCTGTCGCGTTTCGTGGAATATGCTCCACTTCCACAATGGAGATTTGCACTGCTCCCACAGTCCTTGAGCATGGACAGCACTCCCTCAGTTCCTGGGATGGAAGTTCTCCAGACAGCCTTCGGTCCTTTGCACCACATGTAATACTCTGAGCTGTTTTTGTAAGTAAACGTGTGTAGGGGAGTGTATACATTGGGTTGGGTTTCTCCCCCCCCCCCCAATTCCCCTTTCTGTTAATTAGAACAACAATACATATATATATTTTCAATCGTTCAACTATTTTGTTTGTATACTTTTTATAGATTTATTTGATTGCACCTGCTGAATTTTTGTTATTATTTACTTAGTTTTTACAGATATCACAAACTTTTATGCAACCAGCTCTAAGATCTACATTCCCATGTTCATGTGTTATGAATCTACTTATTGTGATGTATATGTCCCATCATATGTATCTTTGCAATTATAATCATGATGTATTAACCATATTTTACCATCTGCCATTTAGGCTATTTAATAAATACTTTGCTTTTATCATCATTCTGTTGCTTATGTACTATTATTATGTTTTATCGTACCAGTTGTTAGTTGCACACCACATCTAAAGTCCCAAACCTCTTCTTTTCATAACAGAATAGGCATCAGCCAAATGGATACATCCTACTGACTGTAAGTTATGTCCTTTGTGATCATTTTAAATTTTTTATTTTAACTGCACTTAGGCTGTCAGAAACCATGAATCAGACAGACAGACAGAAGTACAGCTAAATCACACTTGTTTAATAATAATAAAAAAAAGGTAAACAGAGTAAACGTAGTCAAAACATAGCCAGAGTTCAGGAACCCGAACGGATAGTCAGACAAGCCAAAACGTCAGGGAGACAGAGAGGAGCGTATGAGAACAGCAAGCAGGATCTGGAGCCAGAAGGAATGTCAGCCAAGCAAGTATTTAACAGGAACACAGGAGAGCATCTCCAGAGATGTGACCAAGGCGAAGGCAGAGATCATCTGGACTGGACAGCTTAAGTAGGCAGGACTGACGAGCAGGATATCATCAATAGGTGAGTCACTGTGGAGAGATAGGAGCTGGCAATTAGCCGACAGCTGAGCGACCAGCTTTGAGAAGGAAGAGCTGAGCCCAGCCCTGACAGGCTATAATTCTTGTTCTTGGGTAGACTTACCTAAAATATACTGTAGCCTGTTTCAATTTTTGCCATCAGCATTTGTTTTGGCTGCTTTATGGGTAATTAAAGCCACACAAAAAAGAGAGTCTTCAACACTGCAACTAATGTCAAAAAATCAAGATAAGTACAAACCATGGGGGTAATTAACAAAGGGAAATACATCAGTTTTGTGGTGTAAATATTGCCACATGTGGTGTTGTACCAGCTGTGCCTAAGCACGTTAAAGCCTACGTGTAGCTATAATCAAAAACATAAAAATCAGGCAAAGCAACATAACTTACAGTTAGTATTAGGTGTCCTTTCGCTAAAACGTATTCTGTCCTAACAAACTTCCTAATCCTGCGATCGTAATCTTCCGGTGTCGTTGGAGTTAATACAACTAAAGGGCTGTCAGAAGTTCTCATCAAGAGATCTCAACTATGCCAGATTCACCATTCATATAAGCTGCACCACAACTCTGCCCTCTCTATTCATAGATTCTGTGTCATTCATAGAAGCTGTAGATAACTGCAAGTTAGGCTTCTGGTGTTGATATTTGTTTTTGATTTTAGCTTAAATAGCTTTAACAGTGCTATTTGAAAGTTTCTATTAATGGGCAATTATGTGCACCAAAATAATGAAGCACTTGAGGCATGAGAATTATCATCATCACCATTTTATGATTTAATTTGGATATGGACTTTTGGTGTTAAAAAAATTACACTATGTTGACTATTTTTACATTAGAATACTGGTATTATATGTAAGGTGTTTGTTAAGGAGTAGTGCAGCATATTTCTTGATGTTCTAATTCTACAATATACATGATTACTAAATTGGTGTAATTACTTCACTGAACATAACTTGTTTTTCACCATACTTTTATCACATGTGGAGTAAGCACACTTGAATCGAGCGCAGCACCTTGGGATAAATTAACAAATTGGCATGTGCCACATTTATGAATTTGTGGCAAAAAGTGCTAATTGGGCAGGGTTATAGAAATTGGTAACTTTTTGGTACAGCAATAGTTGCCCACATAGGAGCCAAATATTCTGGTGGATATAATTAGTATAGTGGGTATAGAAAAGAATCCAGCTGTATTTACTCAGTGCAATTTATAACATTCAAGTGAAAGATATAACAGCAAGGTGTAGCTAATCACATTTTCAATGACACACAAAGCCATTTGACTTTCAACTGTGATCAGCTGTGGTCATTTTAGCTCAGCATGAAAAGAGATTTCCTGGATCATTTCAGTCCCTGGTAGTGCAACTGAAGCAAACAATCAACTATGGGTTTCAAGGCACTTTCAAAAGATTTCTGGGATACATTTGTGGACAGGCAGAAGTCAGGAGATGGATACAAAAACATTTCAAAGGCTTTATCAACAGTGAAGTATATTATTAAGAAGTGGAAGGTATTTGGTAAGACCCTCCCTGGATCAGGACGTCGCTCCAAATTGGATGAAAGAGCCAGGAGAAAACTAGTCAGAGAGGCTACCAGGAGGCCTACAGCAACTCTGAAGCAGTTGCAGGAATTTATTACAAAGTGGTCATTGTGTGCATGTGACAACAATATGACAAATTCTCCACAAATGTGGCATGTATGGGAGGGTTACAAGAAAAAAGCAACTCCTCAATAAAGGCAAACAAGCAGTCACGACTGAGCTTTGCCAAAATGCACCCAAGATTTTAGCACCTAGTGTGATCTATAAACTGTACAACTCAGTTGAACAAAAAACTGAACTCTTTTAAGTGGTAGGAAGTAAAAATAAAAAACTAGCATAATATGGTTGAATAAGTGTGCGCACCCTTAAACTATTACTTTGTTGAAGCACCTTTTGATTTTATTACAGCACTCAGTCTTTTTGGGTATGAGTCTATCAGCATGGCACATTTTGACTTGCCAATATTTGCCCACACTTCTTTGCAAAAACGCTCCAAATCTGTCAGATTGCGAGGGCATCTCTTGTGCACAGCCCTCTTCAGATCACTCCACAGATTTTCAATCGGATTCAGATCTGGGCTCTGGCTGTGCCATTCCAAAACTTTAATCTTCTTCTGGTGAAGCCATTCCATTGTTGATTTGGGAGTATGCTTTGGGTTGTTGTCATGCTGAAAGATGAAGTTCCTCTTGATGTTTAGCTTTCTAGCAGAAGCCTGGAGGTTTTCTGGCAATATTGGCTGGTATTTGGAACTGTTCATAATTCCCTCTACCTTGACTAAAGCCCCTGTTCCAGCTGAAGAATAAAAGCGCCAAAGCATGATCCTGCCACCACCATGCTTCACGGTGGGTATGGTGTTCTTTTGGTGATGTGCAGTTTTGTTTGGCGCCAAACATACCTTTTGGAATTATGGCCAAAAAGTTCAACCTTGGTTTCATCAGACCATAACATATTTTCCCACATGCTTTTGGGAGACTTCAGATGTGTTTTTGCAAAATTTATCTGGGCTTGGATGTTTTTCTTCGTAAGAAAAGGGTTCTGTCTTGCCACTCTACCCCATAGCCCAAACATATGAAGAATACATGAGATTTTTGTCACATGTATCACACAGCCAATACTTGCCAGATATTCATACAGCTCCTTTAATGTTGCTGTAGGCCTCTTGGCAGCCTCCCTGACCAGTTTTCTTCTCATCTTTTCATCAATTTTGGAGTGACGTCCAGTTCTTCGTAATGTCACTGTTGTGCTATATTTTCTCCACTTGATGATGACTGTCTTTACTGTGTTCAATGGTATATCTAATGCCTTGGAAATTCTTTTGTTCTCCCGACTGATACCTTTTAACAATGAGAACCCTCTGATGCTTTGGAAGCTCTCTGCGGACCATGGCTTTTGTTGTAGGATGCGACTAAGAAAATGTCAGGAAAGACCTACTAGAACAGCTGAACTTTACTCCTATTTAACATGAGTTTGAATATGATTGCTTAATTCTGAACACAGATCCCCAGTTATAAGAAGGTGTGCACACTTATGCAATTACAATATTTTTTTTTTTTTTTTTTTTACTCACAACCCCCCCCCCCCCCACCCCCTTAAAAGATTTCAGTTTGTTTTTCACTTGAGTTGTACAGTTTATAGGTCACATTAAAGGTGGAAAAATTTCTGAAATTATTTATCATTGTCTCATTTTTTTCACAGAAACCTGACATTTTAACAGGGGTGTGTAGACTTTTTAAATCCACTGTAGATGCCAGCATAGAAACCAGAGACATTTGGTAGATAGGCTTTCTCACCTGGGTGCATTTAAAAACAAAAGATGTATGATTTGGCCTTTAGTGAAATAAAAAATTCCCAAGAAAGTAAAATGATAGCTCTGAAATTTAAATGCTACTGAATTCTTAGACACATTTTATAGCTATGCATATACCACAAATATACTGTACATATATAAGTTCTGAACATTGAACGATAAATGCTCAAATCCTGTATTTACACAGAGCTAGTGTTGTAGTAATCCAAATGAACAGAAAAATTGCATTATAAAGTGTTAATTCAGACAGTGGTCCAAATAAAGGACCAAATAAATATGAACAAAAAACATTGATTCTCTGTTTGCCATATATTAACTTTTTTCTTTTTATGAAACATCTTTAACACAGAATTCTAAATGCAAAAAGCACACATTAACATATAATTTCAACTAATTTCAGATTATAATGGCAATACATTTAGCCTGTGTGGTAATGGCAGTGCTCTGAAATACATGGGCAATAGCACAATCATAAGACTAATGACAACTATCCAACAGCTGCTACCATAATTAGGGACAGATTTAATCCATTAACATACCCTGGATTTGTTTAAAATTAAACAAATACACAGATGTACTGCATTATCATATACAATTGTGCTTATTATCAGGGCTGTCTTTAATATTGATTGGACCCTGGGCAAAATTTTCTTTGGGCTCCCCATCTCCCCCCCCCCCCCCCCCACTCAAAATCAGTTTACTGTAGCAGATCAGACAGTGATTGCGACCAGTTGCCAGAGGCTACAGCATATCATTACCGCTCACTGACTAGATGCTAAAGGTTACAGCACACATTACGACTCGCTGATTAGTTGCTAGGTTACAGCACTTCATTTCTGCATGCTGATTCGTTGCTAGAAGGTACTGCACATCATTACTGCTAACCGATTGGTTGCTAGAGGTTACATGCTTACTGCTCACTCATTGGTTGCTAGAGGTTACTGCACATTATTCCTGCTCACTCATTGGTTGCTAGAGATTACTCTGCATCATTACCACTTATTGGTTGCTATAGGTTACAGCACATCAATACAGCTCATTGATTTGGTTGCTAAAGGTTACAGCACATCATCTCCCCACTGCCTCCACACCATGGACTGGGGAGGTGAGGGGACCCACCAATAGACAGAAAACTCCTAGAACTTGCTATTAGCAATGAGCAGAGCAGAGTACACATAACTATGAAGGTTTACTGAGTGCAGGTAGGCACAGAGTCCAATGTGAGCAGTATCCCTGAGGACAGGCACCCAGAAATAAATGACTAGTTATGCTGCCTGCAGTAGAGCAGTGTTGAGGGGTGAGCTACGTACAGAGTGCAGGATTGAGGAGTGTGCTTTGTATGGAGTACAAGGTTGAGTGGTACGCTATGTACAGAATGCAGGGCTGAGGGGTGAGCTACGTAGAGTGCAGGATTGAGAGGTGAGCTACATACAGAGTGCAGGGTTGAGAGGTGCGTTACATACAGAGTGCAGGATTGATGGGTGCGTTACATACAGAGTGCAGGATTTAGGGGTGCGTTACATACAGAGTGCAGGATTGAGCGGTGCGTTACATACAGAGTGCAGGATTGAGGGGTGCGTTACATACAGAGTGCATTGTTGAGGGGTGCGTTACATACAGAGTGCATGGTTGAAGGGTGTGCTATGTACAGAGTTCAAGATTGAGGGGTGCACTATATACAGATTGCAGGGTTTAGTGGTGTGTTGTGTACATTCAAGCCCCTCCAAGTACATATCTTTCCTCCCCCTGATTCCAGTTTAAGCCCCTCTTTCAATACATAGCATACCTCAGCACCAATCCCACCAATAAATAGCAGTCCTCCAGCACCATTCCACCCCCCCCCCCTTCTTTCAATACACAGCATTCCTCGGCACCAATACCACCTGCCCCTGCCTCCAGACTCCATTACCTAAAAACCATCAGAGTCGGGCCGGACTGCACAAGAGAAGCTGCAACATGCATGTCCATGGAAGAGCTTCTTATCCTCTGCTCTCATATACAGCTCAATGTGTAGAGCAGGGAGGGGTGTGAATGGCAGCCAGGAGAGGAGAACTGTCACTTGTAAATAGGAAAGCAGTGCTTCTGTATTAACAAGTGACAGTAGGGAGCTAGAAAAAGCTGAAGAAAAACCCGGCAGGCAGTCAGGCTCCAGGGGCAGCTCAGCTGCTTTGGGGTCCCCCTACAATTGCTGGGCCTTGGGCAGATGCATCATTCGCCCCATGTTAAAAACGGCCCTGCTTATTATTAGGGGGTTCTTAATTTACACCATGGTTAAATTTAAGGAACTGCACTTGTAATTAAGATTTAGCATCACTTAAACAATTGTCTTCTATTAAAAACAATTGAAACAGCTTTAGTTATGTTACATGTGTATAACCAGTGGCGGCTGATGCTCAAAATTGTTGGGGGGGCACAAACAAACTGAAAAATTTCGAAAAAAAAAAAAAAAACATCAATCACAGCCACTGTGCCATCAATCGCAGCCACTGTATCATCAATCGCAGCCACTGTGCCCATCAAACGTAGCCACTGTGCCCATCAATTGCCACTACTGTGTCATCAAACACAGCCACTGTGCCATCAAATGCAGCCACTGTGCCCATCAATTGCCGCCACTGTGCCATCAAACGCAGCCACTGTGCCCATCAATTGCCACCACTGTGCCATCAAACGCACCACTGTGCCATCAAACGCAGCCACTGTGCCATAAAACGCAGCCACTGCCCCCGCCAATAGCCGCCACTGTGTTATCAAACGCAGCCACTGTGCCATCAAACGCAGCCACTGAGCCCATCAATTGCCGCCACTGTGCCCATCAATTGCTCCCACTGTGCCCATCAATTGCTCCCACTGTGCCGATCAATTGATCCCACTGTGCCCAATAAACACAGCCACTGTGCCATATCAAATGCTGCCAATCTGCCAATGTGCCCCCTGCCCGCCGTCTGCACTTACCTGTCTTGGTAGGACAGTTCCTCAATGTCTATTCCCGTCCTCTCCTCCCGTCTTCTGCTATGATTGGATGCCTGGCATCCAATCACAGTGCATGTCGCTTCAGCCAATCAGGTGACGGGTAACAGATCCAAGCCCCTTATTGGTGGAGAGGCGGTTTAGTGTTAGGAAAGCGAATATTCATTTGCTTTTCTAACACAGCTGAGTGACCTGCGAGCGCCCAGCATGGCATACTGTTGGCACAATAATTTGCTCCAACCATTATTCAAAAACAAGGGAGGGGGGTAAAAAACTCCCTTAGCATAAGCAAATGGCATACAGTGTTTTTTTTTCCTTTGAATGGCAATTTTATTTAAAGAAAGCTTTAAGTATCTTTATTTTATTTATTTTTATATTTTTATTTACAAAAATACATTTAAGATATAAAGAGGCAATTAGGATAAAATGTATAATTACAAGTTAATTAAAAGTTATAATTACTTTTATAATGTGTTGTTATTATTAACATAATAACCCAATATAATTAGTGTTGTTATTATTATTATTATTATTGTTATGAATAATGTATTATTCTTATTATTGTAGTTATAATTACTTTTAAAGAAAAAAAAGTTATAAATCATTTTTATTCAATTTACACTAAGTGGTTATTTACAAGGTATAATCTAAATAGACTACCAGAAACATTTATTTTTTCCCCCTTTTCACGCCCTTGAACTTAGAATTATATCCTAATGCAAGCAATGCATATACTTATTTATTTTCTTTTTATATGATGGCAGCACTTTAGATGGGCTTCTGCAGTCTTTGTATGCCTGAGATTTACCCTTTGAGATGGATGGCTCCTATACTGTGATATAGAAGGACGTTTGGTCCCATAATGTTACTGTAAGTTCTATATTGTAGGTTTGCTTTAAACTTGTTTGTAAGCAATTTTGAAAAATATATCTACAATGTTTGTGGTACTTTACCCCAATGAAGATACTTAGAACTTAAAGATTCAAAACACGTTGGATTTCCCAGTCTATGGAACAAACTGTCAATTAAGGACTCTATGGTTGTACAGTGTAAACTAGAACTGGGAGTATCACTTGAGCTCATGAATACTATTTCATATGAATACATCATCGTGAACATTTTGCTACTGTGGATTTTAATTGAGGCAGATTTTATGATATTGTAATAAAACGTATTTCTTTTATATATAAAAATATTTTCCAATTCCATTGGTTGCCTTCAAAATCCCATTTATCAGCTTTGTGGTCATAGGGAGGCCACAGGGCTAAAAATCGTCATATGAACAAAAGTTCAAAAGCCAGAAAACAAGTGTATAACACAAATAAGATCAATATATCATCCTGTACTACACACAACAGTGTAGACTAGCAAAATTGTACTCAGTAGCTCAACACTTGTAGCTACAAAACACTCAGCATTAAAAATCCCATTGTTTTAAATGGTGCCTGATCACTCCTGAGTGTTCAGGTATCTGTCGCTAGACACTTGTCACTTGAAAAGGTACAGGAGCTTTTTTTCTGGCAGATTTGGGCATTTTTGGCCTCACAGAGTTCAATGGGAGCACCTAAAAAAAAGGCACTGCGCGCGTATTTCAGACGCTCCAATAATAAAAGTCTCTGGGGCCCCAAAGAATTTCCTGTATGGCACATTGCTCCTAAAACGCAGAAACAAAGTGCATAAAAAGCCTTTAAAGCCACCTGAATAGGCTATGTTCAACGTAAATGTAGCTTAACGTTGAAAATGTAAAAACTGTTACATTTGTTTTTTTTTCTGTCTTGATGTGTTACTTTCATAATTTCAAATGTTTTACAACAAATGATGCTCAAATTTACCTTACAGATAAGACTATTGCATAAATTGTTTTGTGCACCTGCTAAGCCAGCATTGCATAGCTTGCTTCCTGAATAGGTATGTTATGAATCCTGAACCATCTGTAGATCAATAAAACACAATATTAACACAGCACGCTTATACTGAATAAATAGTTACCGTGCACCATGGGAAGCCAACAAAAGTATGGAATTACAGAGTGAAAACGATTATTGTAAGCATTTCATATTTTTTTCTTGCTAATGCTTGGACACAATTCCCCACATACAGTACATGCATAAAGACTTCTGCTATGCAAACAGATCTTAGCATAAGTTCTGATTATCAGTGAAATACAGATTTGAATGAAAACTAGGACAAACATGTTATTATAAAGATAAGAACCTTTCTTCATGCCCAATTAAATACTGTCACCAAAAGAACCTGACAACTTCAAGAAAGACATATCTGTATGTGGATAAATTTAAGAAGGTTAATCTATTCTATTTCAAGCAAGATTCAGAGTGTCATGAAAAAAGCTCATGAATTTAGATAGGAATCCACTTATTATCCAGAGATATTCATGTGTAGAGGAGGTAGATGTTCTAATTTTCACACTCTATTTTACTGTAGTTCAATCACATATTTTTCTTTCAGCAGTTATGGCTGAATTTGAGCAATGATGCCCAAGAGATTCCATAAAAACTGTGGCAATTTACAGCTGATAGTATAACCATTCAATGATTTCCAAAATAAGTAAGGCTGCCATGGTAGATCACTCACCAAGAACCATAGGAGGTGAGATATTTGCCTGTTATCGTCTTGATTACACACTGACTGGATCCTTTGAATACTTTGTTAATATGCAGCCTAAGTTGCTCTAATGGAACCACAAATTATGCCCGTGCTTTGCTTATTTATTATCTCTTTGTGACTTTTCCCCAAACCAGGTGACTCTAAAATGCAGCAAAAATTACTTTCCAAGAATTTTGTATGTGTGTCCTTATAAACTATAAATAACAATCACTCATTGTGTTCAGTCAGAAAAGGAAGGGGCCGGTAAATATGACATATTTACCAGTCCCTTCCCCTGCTCTCCATCCTGAAGTAATCTCCTTAGCTCCTGCAGCAGCTAGCAGGAGGGAGAGAAGGTAAAGCCGACAGTGCTGCAGGAGGGTGCAAGCAGGGGGACTCAGGCAGCAGTTGGAAGGGGATTCTGGAGAGAATAGATGGATGGTGTGTTGGTGGGGGGGGGGGCTTTTACTGGAGCCATTATTTTTGCAGTACCCCACTGCAGCTGCTAAAAGCCAGCAGGGAAGGAGAAGAGGGAAGCCAGAAGCACTGCCTGGGAGGGGGGGCTGCAGTGGGATCAGATCATGGACAGGAGAGGACAAACTGTGGGGGGGGGCAATTACAGGAACCAATCCCCTGTGTGACTCCTGCTGCACATGAACGCTAGCTTTTCCTAGCTGGCTGCAATTGCCCCCCGCTGCACCGATCACACCCTGTTCATAAACTGATACCCTTTGCTAACAGGGCCCCCCTGCTGAACTGATGGGACCTGGGCCTGTAAAGGAGACAGGAGGACAAGAGACACAGCTGTACCCCCTTATCAGCGGCCCCATCATAGGTCTCCCATGCACCTGGGGTCAAATTTTTGAAAATCTGGTGCTAAATGAGAGGTAGCCTGATTTGCAAAAGATGTGTGCTTGATTTTCTCATACATCTGTTTGATAAATTCCCCTGTCTAGATTTTCGCTGGCTCAGCCATGCACACCACTGAAAAACGTGAAGACATACATTTACATTGGACATATACTGTAAGTATATTTGCCGTTTAATGTAATAGGGGGTTTACAGGGATAATACAGATGTATAAAAAAAACAAGCCACATGGCATTGCATAAATGTCTGGCTCCAGCACTGATTGGATTTACATGAACATGAGACTCCTAATGAAAGATTAATAAACTTAGATTTGCAGTGTATGAACATCCGCTGTTATGAATGTTATCTACATATGGTGTTATTTGACTATTAGGTGTTAACTTGTGTCATCTATCTCAGTAGAACTACTCCCTGTTTGAATCTATTCCAGGAAAGCTGTCAGCATCTTATTGCTGAAAAATGTATTTCTGCTATTCTTATTACCAGAATCCAAGAAACCATCACTGTACTGTTTGCTAATGTGAATCATGCCCTAAGTGACAAGAAGCAAACTTGCCATATGGGCCTATATTAATGGAGACAACTGCTGTGAAACAAAATTACACTGAGGAATAAGATTGTTGCATGACAAAATCATAGAAAAAATGTTGGCTCGCACATATACTTAAGATAGAAAAAGTCAGTTATCGGTGAAATCAAAAAATGTTATGCTTATATAGGGGATAATTAAGTATCATAAATAAAATGCATTGTATATGCTGAATGCATCCAACTAACTGCATTAAATAAACCTGTCATCATTTTGTATGGCAGCATATACTTGTATTATTGGTGTACCTATTTCTATGACATTCAACTATAGTTTTACATTTCCTTGAAATAATTTGTGTAAACAAATTAGGTATAATGCAAACAAGCATTGTCATGGCACGGTACATTAACCCAATGATGCATTGTAGAATATAGCTGCATGTGTGTTTCGCAAAAGTTTTTTGTCCAGTATAAACATTGTTGAAACCTTTGCATACTTCTTTATACATAAGTATGCAAACATGACTTAACAGATAAACTTTAAGAATGTATAAACTGAAAGATATGGCAATGTGGACCAAAAGTGTGAAGAGCATTTGCATGTCTGATTTCCATCACAAACACCAAAAATAAGGGATTTATTCCTCATTTTAGGAAACTTGGCAAAGCCATGCAAATCAATCCCTTATGCCCCTATTCCAAATGTAGTCATATGTAGACTTTAAAGAACCTCACTTTACAACATTTCTGGTTGCTCCCCAAGTTCTAGTCCATAAAAGCCATTTTTTTGCATGCACTGCACTGACACGGTTAACAAACCTTAAATAACTGTATGCAATTTATAATTAATAACATTTTTTTAGACCATGTCTGTGCTATAGACCAGTATTTCTAAATGTACAGTTGGCCAAAAGGCATAAAACATATTTTTGCATGGCTCCACCCACTATCTTAAATTGAGCATTAATACCCTTATTTTTTTAATTGATTATGGGAAAAAATTTGTAGATACATTCTATCCTAAGAAGACTCTACCATGCTTCAAATAATAAAAAGTCAAAAATATTTTGTGGATATTTTCAGAATTTCCCTATTTTATCTTCTCCATGTAAGCAAAAACAGGTCCAGCACTTCAATCAACAAGTGTGCCAATGCTTGCCATACACATGCAGTTTTCAGGCAAACAGATACACAGTAGATAGTTAAATATGTATACTGAGTTGCACACCTCTGCAACATTGCACAGCCAAACAGGTTATACCTATAGTTCCTATTTCAGCTTTGCAACGTCTTGTGTCACATACAGTACAGGCTCAATGAACAATGATTCAGTATCATTGTCCAGCAAGCAGGCAGGTGACATAGACATCTGCAAACCTAAAACATAATAGGTGTGTAACCTGAGTAGTGTTGCAGGGGTATGTGAATTATAAGAGCAGCTGAAAAGAACTGCAAACCCAATGGCCTGAAGAGTAGTACACATTTACGGATTTTTATTGGGTACTTAACAGTTCGCCCAAGGTATAATTTCAAATCCTGCCTTACCACAAAATTAAAGATATAAGCAAAATTAAGCACTAACTAAACATGTTAGAGGATTATATTATTAATCATATAGTCTATGTATATTACATATTTGATCAAACACTGTACAGAAAATGTTGTCTTTATGTCACAACTTTTGCACTGCAATAAGGATAGGAGAAAGGATATTATTTTGTAATAGCTTGAACGCATAGAGAGATAATTTTTTTACCAAGAATTATTGTGGTTAAAACACCTGTCCCTCATCAAATAATATGTGTATGTCCAGATCCTACTGCTCTCTTCCTGCTGTGGCTGGAAACTGGAACTATTCAGTAATGTACAAACTTATAATACAACTATTGTACACACTGCACAAAACAGGCACAAAATGGACCATACTGTACAAAAAAACTTACCTGTAAATGTCATATTTTGTAGCACAGTAGAGGACACAGCCTGGATATTCATAGACCCTGGGTTATATGAAACTACCTTCAGGTGAGTGGACACTGGCCAAGCTTTTGGACACACACACCTTGGACGTACCCCATTATTAAGCAATGCAGAATACACAGAAACAGAGGGGATGGTGGCCTATGTCCTGTACTATCGTTCAGGATATACATTTTACAAGTAAGTCAAAATCCTTTTTATCTTAATTGTACAGCACAGGTCATAGGCTGGATACTCACAGACCCTGGGACATCCCCAAATAATGAATCATAATTGTGGGCAACAACATGGCAAGAAGAAATGCCTTAACAGGCCCAACAAAACAGAAAAAGGGTCAAAGACTCAACTTAGAGTGCCACTGAAAGAACCTATGCAGACCTAGACATCCACCTGGTGGAACGTGGAGAATGCAAATTGAACACCAGATAGTGGGTTTACAAAGCTGAGAAACAGACACTTGATAGTGGAATTCCCAGAACTTCCATTGATCTGCTGGCATGAGCATGTAAGGACACTGGAGGTAGGCGATACTCTGTAGGTGGAACGCACCCCCCCCCCCCCCCATCGGTGGTTTAATGGGAAAACTCAATTAATACTGTTTTACCTACAGTGTGTATAAACTAACATATATTATTGGAATTGTCCCAAAAAGTATGATAGGACTTGGCAGCCATGGATGGCGTAATAGAAGCATCTTCCTTATTGGCTGACACCACTCTATAGCTACCATTAACTGGTTCTTAACATAATTCTGCTGTTAACATTATTTGGCCCTCGGGCAATATTGTTTTTTTCTTTCTTTTTTTTTTCTGTCTGCATTGTCTGTATGTCCAGGACTTTACTGTACACTACTGTGACTCTATATTGCTACAATTATTCTGTTTGATTATTCTGGTACATGCTGTACCAGTACTGTGCCTATGTTCTTAATAAACTACCATTCTGGTCGTTAAAAAAAGTATACTGGAGGTACCATATCCTATAGGTACCATATCCTATAGGTACCATATCCTATAGAGTAAAAACTTATACAATGAGTTATCTTTCCACCTGACAATAGAAGACATGGATGCAGGGTGCCCTTTTCAACACCCTGTTGGCAGGACCAAAAGAAGTTTGATTTTTTGTATTGAGGCAGTGGCTTTCAGAGAGACTCTGACAATGTCCAAACAATGAAGGGCAATTTCATTGAGATGCTTGGGAGCAGGGCACAAGGAAAGTAGGACATTGTTTTCAATAAGATTGAAGGCTGATACCACCTTAGGGAGAAAGGTAGTGTTTTCAACATAAGACTACTTTGTCTTTGTGAAGGAATAGGAAGGGCTCCTTACAAGATAGGGCCAGTAGTGCTAAAATACATCTGATAGATGCAATAGCCATTAGGAAGGCTACTTTGCAGGAGACATCACCCAAGGGTAATTCTTTAATTCAGAGGGAACTACCGTTGGGTAGTTCAAAGGTAGTTTCAAGGGTGGTTTTTGCAAGGCAGAGAGGACCTGTCTGAGATCCCAAGGAAGCACATAGTGCTAGAATGGGGCTCGGATCCATGAAAGACCTTGAATAAAAGCTTTTACCAGTGAGAGAGAAGCTAAAGGCTTTTGGAATAGGATGGAGAAGGCCACAACCTTAGAGCCAAGTTTTGTCAAGTCTCAACTAAAAGAAAGCCAGAATATGAGGTACTGAGTCATTTTTCTCGAAGTGGCTTTTCTGCCATTGAGGAATGTGGTAATGACCGATATACTGTACTCCTATTATCCAAGACCTGGGCTTCAACAGCCATGCCGTTAGAGCCAGTGACTGAGAAGCAGGATGCTAAAGGGACCTTGGGACAGAAGGTCTAGTCTGTTTGGCAGAGGCCAGGGGTCTTTTCCTAGGAGTTTGAGTGTATCTGTGTAAGGTTCTTCTGAGCAAGTTTAATGCAATGAGAATCACTGATTCCTTCTCTTCTCTTGTTGTAGAGCACTCAAGGAAAAATCCACACTGGAGGTAAGGCATATATTAACCTGAACTTTTAATAGGATTACCACTGCATCAGATGCCAATGCTATAGGATCATTGGTCCTGGCCACAAACAGGGGTAACTTGCTGAATCTGGAGGACAGGATGTCCACATATGGAGTACCCCATTTCTGACATAGAAGATTGAAGATGTCGAATGTAGAGACCGCTCCTCTTGGTCCAGGCGATGATAACTGAGGAAATCCACCTTTCAATTGACAACTCCTAGGGTATGAACAGCAGAGATTGTGGGCCAGTGCTTTTCCATTTAGCAGATAATCAGACTTACTACCATCAATGCTGCCTAAATCCTGGTTCTCCCCTGATGATTGATATAGATCAATGCCATGGCATTGTCTTTGTCATGATCAGGGGGTCAGGCTGGAAGACTAGTTGCTATAGCAGTAGCGGAACTACCACCAACCAGCAGCGTGGCCAAGGGTCAATAACTAGTGGTAGAAGACAGGAGCGAGATACTGGCTGGAGAGAGCATAATAATCAGCAAACAGGAAGTTCAGAGAAATGGCTTAAATCAGAAAATTCATGGGAGGAGCAAAGAGTTCAGAGTTTCACACAAACAACGTTCAAGATAGGATCATTCAAGGAATTGTCCAGGGAACTTTCCAGCATTTCAGGTAGGTCAACAAGAAGAGACATTGCTGACACACCAGAGTTTCTGGGTTCAAATCCAGGCCATGATAGTCTTCTTGCACCCTGATTGTGTTTCCCTGAAGAAGGAAATTGCAATGGTGCAGACTCAATTGTATTGCTCTGAGCTCCAAAATGTTAATGAGGAACTTTGCTGTGAACTGTGAGAGATTAAAACATTCTTCCCCAGCTTGTGAAGCTGGCATCTGTTGTTGCCACCTTCAATGAAGGTGGGAGAAATGACTTTCCTATTTCCAGTGCAAGCTAGGGAGTTCCTTGCTTGGCTCGAGATAAGCATAGGGGAGTTGAGAGATAGTATTGGTTCCAGGCCAACAGAATATAGTGTATGAGGGACCTTGAGTTGAAATGGACGAAGATAACAGCTTCCAATGAGGCAACCATGACACCTTGCACTTTCATGGAGAATATCACAAAGGATGTCTTTGTGAACTTAAGGTCCAAGCGTGCAACCTTAAGCCGGCCATACAAATTTTGACCCATGTATAGAAAAGCTGATTGCACCCAAATTGATCCATTGATGTGAGGTGGGGGTTATAGGGGTACATCTAAAGAGGTGTGTCCAAAACTTTTGCCAGTGTCTAATTACCAGAAGGTAGCAGCCTATAACCCAATATCCAGCCTAAGGCCTATATGAATATCAAGCCTAAGGCCTATACTCTATGATTAAGAAACTCTTTTAAGCATGAGCGTCTTTCAGCACCCCTTCCTAAAGGATGGATGATGGATTGCCTTCCAGCCCCTCGTTTATACTGTACAGTGAGGCAGTCCTTCATAGTAATAGACCAATAACAAGGTTTAGGGGAATAAAAGGGGAATAAAAGGGAGTGGGCAAGCTCCCGTACTAATTGGACTTAATAAAACTTTGCCTCTTCCAAAAGGCCCTGCATTCAGAACAGCTTCCTCAGAGGAAGAACTAAGTGAAATGTCTACCTACCCTTCTCATGCAGAGCATTAGATTTACTATTAAATTACATGTATTTTAAATAACATTCTTTTTTATAGAAAAGCTGTAACATTAGCTTTGTTCTGCCAAGTCTGATTCCAAAGGTTACCCTCAATAGCCTTTGAAAAAATATATCACAAAATGACCCAGTGATTCCCTAATTAATTTAATACAGCCTTCCATTTTAGGAGCATAGAGACAAATATATTTTTCTTTAATCCTGCTTCAGGATGTCTAACACCCGTCAGTGTAGTAATTAAACTATATGTCAGAGCAGAGTAAATTAAAGTGCTGGCCATCTCTAATATAATTTAAACGTATTGGGTCACATGAAAATGGAATGCCTTCTAGAAAATACACTTTGAATGCATTTTCTCCAGACAGGCTGGTGCCGGCTTTCATTTGAAAGTTATCCCTTTTCATAGAAAGGTAACCAAGAGTGACAAGGAATCAGATCTCAGACGTTTCTTTGCTCTTCTTTTTCTTCTCATTCTGTTAAATTGTTTTTGTGTGGTGCTCTGGAGCTGGGATTCCAATATCTGCAGTAAGTTATGAGAGTGTCAAGTAAATGAAGCAAGTGTTATTTAAATGTCATGGCACTTATATACTGCTGCGTAATCCATGCTAATTAAAAGTGTGATAGAGCAGTACTCAGGGAATGTGCTACCATGATGGATTGCTGTTTACAAAAGCTCTTGTACTGTTGCCCCAGCTATGTACACTAAACAAATGCAAATAGAATTGTTAAAAATCATTAGAAACACATTTAATTTTCATCTGTTATTTAATCAAGGTACCACTGAGTAATGATTTGTGAGTAAAGAGTATGTCTAGCTCAGTGAGGTCAGACTGGTTGTTAAACCATACAGAGGATCCTTTGGCTGGTCTTAACCTGAACAGAGCTCCCAAGTATGAATTTCATTAAAAATGTTGAAAACATATTTATTGATTTCTAATATCTCATAGTCATGAAAAAAATACATGAAGTATAGAAAGTATTGTGTATTAATAGTATCATTTGAAGCAGAATATGTCCTCTAAAATACTCTATGGAGTATTAATAGCTAAAAAACTTAAGTCTATAAGGTGTATGAATCATATGAATGATAATACTGGCCTGTCAAACCAGCCCATCTATGAATCATTTTAGAACAGACTTGAAACCAAATTTTTTGCGCTTTGAATATTTTTGCCAAGGCGCAATATCAACATGGAACCCTGTGCTTTTTAGTATGTTGCAAGCAAAGCAATAGGAATAATATGCATGTAGGTTACTTTTAGCAACCACATATGTAGCATTTATAAATGCCTCCACTGCACAGTAGTTATCTACAGGGGGTGTAAAGAGCAGTAGTGTTTATAAAGGTCTGGCATGCAATGACAGTACTTTACATAGTTAAATAGTCACATGGTTAGCCAGGTTGAAAAAAGTCACTTTATGCTACTGCCCTTATATACCGGTACCTTAAATTATTATATGAAGTGTTTTGAATAATAGCACTAAACAATAATATTAGCACATTTCTATCACAATCAAATCCATAAGAGCATATATGAATTGACAGGTAAATATTTTTGTTGCCCCCAAATGTACTGCTATGAACCTAAAACAAGGTTGTAAGAGCCAAAGACCTACCTCTGCTTGACTGTGGTCTGCAAATGTTTCTGTTTTCTCATCCTGTAATTTGTCTGAATCAGCCATATTAGAAAGTTCCCTTGGCAATATTATGCTCAGTTCGTTTGGTAATTTCAATTTTGGTGACTCATTTGGAGCCTGATCCTGGCCATCCATGGGACGTACATATGCTGTTGGCTTTTGCTGAACAGTGTTTTGCTTGGACACGATTGAAGCAGGGAAGTTCTGCAAAGAATTTAAACTATTGCTATTCTGACTACAAGACTTCTTTTTATTGGGTAGATCCAAGTCTATGTTGCATTTCAGTTTCGAATGTGTTATCCTTCTACTGAGGGGTTTGTCAAATCCACATATTAACAGGTTGCGTTGATGCTCATTAGTTACCGATGATTCTGGACTCAACATGTAGTTTTTGCTTTTGTCGATGATGTGTTGTCCACACTTAAAATCACTACTGGGAGTAATCTTTCTTTGGTCAGTCTTGCCTTCTACCTTCTGCCCCTCCAGGGAGTGTCCAGCTATTTGCCAGTTCATGTTGGCTTTGTTTTTCAGCTGTACAGGTGTTGCGGAAGACGTTATACCGTTTTGAGGAAGATGGTCCTCTGTCTTCCCAAGAGGTGTGTTTCCTGGATCGGTCTTTGGAATGCCAACAAAATGACTTTGGTGGGATCTTTCTGTTAACAGCTCCTTCATTTCATCATAGCTTCCAAGTGTACTTTGGATACGAGTTGAAAGCTCATCTCCTTTGTTAGTCTGAAAGAGTAAAAATCCAATAAATACATAGCACATTAAAATTTTTCATTACAATGTGTAGCTACTAGATGAGATACCAACAATGCAAGAAAAACGTGGCTTACAAAAATGTCTCCAGCAATTTCAGAACATTTTTACCTGAGAAAAGTTGATTGACAGGTGCCTTACTGAAGGAATTACATCATTAACTGACTGATATCAACAAAAATTTGATATCTATGTGTAAATAGCCAAACTATTCAGTAAACAATTGGGGATCTTACAGGAATAGCAAAAAAGTATGAGAAAACCAGTAGCAAGCCTATAAACCAGGCAAATCCTCCCAATCACTTGCTGAGTGGCCTAAATGGTAGGATGGGCTCATTATTAGCATTTACAAGTATGTGGTGGAAGCAACACTAATGCAACACTAATGCCGGGTACACACGATTGGAATTCTTGTCGTAAAAATCTCTGATGGTTGTCCCGACGGAATTCCGCTCAAACTGTCTTGCCTACACAGGGTCACACCAAATTCTGACCGTCAAGAACGCGGTGACGTACAACACTACGACGAGCCGAGAAAAAATGAAGTTCAATGCTTCAGAGCATGAGTCGAATTGTTTCCGAACATGCGTAGGAATTTTGCGCATCGGAATTGCTACAGACGATCGTAATTTACGTCGGAAAAATTGAGAACGTGCTGTCACGTACCTTAAGGCAGAGCCCGTGTTGCAGGGAGCGGCCACTCGTAAACCCCTGGTTCAGGAACCCCTGATAGGGAAGACAGGAGCTCGAGAGCACAGGGGAGCACAAGTGCCTGGCTGGTAAGCTGGGTAGAGGGCCGGAGATCTGTGCGGACGGGAACCAGGAGGTGACCTGTAGTCCAGCGGCAGGAAGCAAGCAGGTGATGCGCAGCAGACACAAGGAGGTGTCCTGTAATCCAGCAGCAGGAAGCAAGCAGGTAATGTGCAGTAGACACACGGAGGTGTTCTGTAGTCCAGCAGCAGGAAGCAAACAGGTAATGTGCAGCAGACACAAGGAGGTGTCCTGTAGTCCAGCAGCAGGAAGCAAACAGGTAATGTGCAGCAGACACAAGGAGGTGTCCTGTAGTCCAGCAGCAGGAAGCAAACAGGTAATGTGCAGCAGACACAAGGAGGTGTCCTGTAGTCCAGCAGCAGGAAGCAAACAGGTAATGTGCAGCAGACACAAGGAGGTGTCCTGTAGTCCAGCAGCAGGAAGCAAACAGGTAATGTGCAGCAGACACAAGGAGGTGTCCTGTAGTCCAGCAGCAGGAAGCAAACAGGTAATGTGCAGCAGACACAAGGAGGTGTCCTGTAGTCCAGCAGCAGGAAGCAAACAGGTAATGTGCAGCAGACACAAGGAGGTGTCCTGTAGTCCAGCAGCAGGAAGCAAACAGGTAATGTGCAGCAGACACAAGGAGGTGTCCTGTAGTCCAGCAGCAGGAAGCAGACAGGTAATGTGCAGCAGACACAAGGAGGTGTCCTGTAGTCCAGCAGCAGGAAGCAAACAGGTAATGTGCAGCAGACACAAGGAGGTGTCCTGTAGTCCAGCAGCAGGAAGCAGACAGGTAATGTGCAGGCGGGTCTCAAACAGGCAGGGTCAAACACAGACGGGCAGATCAGGTACAAGGGAGCATCCAAAGGGGTAGTCAAAGTCCAGAACCGAGATCGGGGCAGGCAGAGGTCAGAAGAGTCAGAGACAAGCCAGGTTTCAGCAGGGATCAGATAAATCAGGTTTTGCAGGTTGACCAAGCACATACAGGAAACACTGTTGATCGGGCAGCAAGGCAGCAGGGATTGGGTTGGGCTTAAATAGCGCTCTTGGCGCCAAACAGCGTCAAGGAAGCCGCGCGTGCACGCGCGCGCCCCCGCGCGCTCTCCCGCGCGCGCCCGCGCGCACCGACAGCCGCGCTATTGCGCATGTGTGGGCGCAGCAGGCCCGTTCTGAGCCGGGGAGTCCTTCTCCTCCTGGGGATGTTGGGACGTCTGCTGGAGGGACTTTCCTGACATTGCCCCCCTCCAATGGGCAGCCTCCGGATGCCCAACTGGGCCCACTTACTTGGATTGGCTCTCCTGAAAGCCGAAATTAGCCTCTGGGCATGGATGTTGGCCTCTGGCTCCCAAGAATTCTCTTCCGGCCCATAGCCCTTCCACTTTACAAGGTATTGGACCTGGCCATATCTTTTCCTGCAGTCCACAATAGTTTCCACTTCAAATTCCTCCTCACCATCGATAAGCACAGGTTCAGGAGGGCCGGTGTTCCGGCCAGCAAAGGGATCCGGAGTTGACGGTTTTAGGAGGGCAACGTGAAAGACTGGGTGGATTCTGAATGAGTCGGGCAGTTTTAACTCGTAAGCCACGTTATTGATTTTTCTAGTTATAGGAAAAGGACCCACAAACTTTGGCCCCAATTTCCTGGAAGGACACGCCAATTTCAAGTTCTGGGTGGACAGCCAAACCAAGTCTCCCGGCTTCAGGTTGAGGTCCCCTCTCCTCCTCTTGTCAAATGTCGCCTTGTTTCGTTCCTGGGTCTTCAGTATCGTCTCCTGAAGTAATTTGTTATTGGTGCTGAAAAAATTCAGGGTTTCCTGGGCTGCCGTCACGGGGCACTCTGGGATGCTGTTGGACAGGAACAGGGGATGAAACCCGTAATTCGAAAAAAATGGAGACTGGTTGGTTGCAGAATGAACGGAGTTATTGTATGCAAACTCGGCAAGAGGTAGGAGGGGGACCCAGTTATCTTGAGAAAAACAAGAGTAGCAACGCAGGTACTGTTCCAAGGTCTGGTTGGTACGTTCAGTTTGACCGTTGGTCTGAGGATGGTAAGCAGAGGAGAATAGGAGGTTGATCTTCAGGGCCGCACATAATGCCCTCCAGAACCTGGACGTAAATTGCACCCCTCGGTCAGATACGATATTGGCGGGGATTCCGTGAAGCCTCACAATCTCCTTGATGAAGACTCTTGCGGTCTCAGGAGCTGAGGGGGTGCCTTTCATGGGTAAGAAATGGGCCATCTTGGAGAACCTGTCTACTACGACAAAAATGGTTGTGAAGTCTTCAGAAGGGGGCAATTCGACAATGAAGTCCATGGAGATCATCCTCCATGGCTTCTCCGGGACTGGAAGGGGGTTCAGCAAGCCCCAGGCTCTCGTCTTGCTGCCCTTGTTCTGGTTACATGTGGTACATGACTCGACGTATGCCCTGCAGTCCTTTAGAAGGTTGGGCCACCAAAAGGTGCGCAGGAGAAGATCAGCGGTCTTGCGAGCACCAAAGTGGCCGGCCAATTCGTGGTCGTGGCAGGATTTCAGGGCGGCCATCCGTGACTGTTGGGGGACAAAGATCTTCTCCTCATGCCACAGTAGCCCGTCTCTAGGCTGCAAGGAACTGCCAGGCTGGTGAGGGATCGAGGCGGAGGTTTGTTTAATTTCGGATAGCAGGTCCTCATGCAGAAGAAGGAAGTTACCTGGGGTAAGTATGGTGTCTGGAGGTGGCGGAACTGTGGGCTCACTGAACATTCGTGACAGAGCATCAGGTTTAGTATTCTTGGATCCGGGCCTGAAGGTGATGTGAAATGAAAATCTGGTGAAGAAGAGTGCCCATCTAGCCTGGCGGGGTCTCAACCTCTTGGCTACCTTTAAATATTCCAGGTTCTTATGGTCCGTGTAGACCAGGATAGGATGGGCAGCTCCTTACAGAAGATAACGCCACTCCTCGAGCGCGGCCTTGATGGCCAGTAGCTCTCTATCCCCGACATCGTAATTTCTCTCTGCTTCGGACAGTTTACGGGAGAAAAAGGCCACTGGGTGGAGGAGTGCCTTAGGGCCTTGTCTCTGGGAGAGAACTGCCCCTACCGCCACTTCAGAGGCGTCGACCTCCAAGATGTAGGGGAGTGCAGGATCCGGGTGTTTTAAGACAGAGGCCGACACGAACTGGTTCTTTAATGTTGAAAAGGCAGACTGAGCTTCAGGAGACCACTGGAACTTGGTACCTTGCTTGGTCAGCCTCGTAATGGGAGCAATGATGTTGGAAAACCCCTTAATAAATTTGCGATAGAAATTCGCAAATCCTACGAATCGCTGAATTCCCTTCTTGTCCGTGGGGGCAGGCCAATCCAAGATGGCAGACACCTTTTGCGGATCCATCTCAATCCCATCTACCGAGATAACCAAACCTAGGAACTGGATACTTTGACGTTCGAACTCGCATTTTTCAGGCTTCGCATATAGGCCGTGCTGGCGCAGACGGGTCAGGACCTTCTTGACGTGTTCCCTGTGAGTAGTCAGAGAGGGGGAGAAAATCAAGATGTCATCCAAGTAGACAATAACAAATAAATCAAGATAGTCTCTAAAAATGTCATTTACAAAGTGTTGAAATGTCGCAGGGGCGTTGCAGAGCCCAAATGGCATCACCAGGTATTCATAGTGTCCGAAGCGGGTGCGAAAGGCAGTCTTCCATTCGTCCCCGCTTCGGATACGGACCAGGTTATATGCCCCACGGAGGTCTAATTTGGTAAATACCACAGCGGTACCAAGCCTCTGAAATAGTTCCGGTACCAGGGGCAGAGGGTACCGATTCTTAATTGTAATTTTGTTCAAGTCCCGGTAATCTACGCAGGGGCGTAGAGAGTGATCTTTCTTCTCTACAAAGAAAATCCCTGCCCCGGCCGGGGAGGTAGAAGGTTGTATAAACCCCTTTCGCAGGTTGTCATCAATGTATGCTTTGAGGGTCTCCAACTCCAGTCCTGTTAAAGGGAAGATCCTCCCGAAGGGAATTTCTGCACCTGGTAAGAGTTCAATTGGGCAGTCATAAGGCCTGTGTGGAGGGAGTGTCTCTGCCCCCTTTTGACTGAAAACGTCCAAGAAACTGTGGTATTCCTCCGGGACAGCCCTACGGGCCTCAACATCAACCTCTAGACAGAGCAGAGAGGGTGAGACATTGGTGGTCTCTTGCAGGCAGTGCTGACAGCAGTAAGGAGAGAGGAAACTGATGCTCCCCGTGGGCCAGTCGATTTGAGGATTATGGGCCTTGAGCCAGGGCATGCCCAGGATAACAGGAAACAGGGGGGACTCAATGATGTCCAGGCAGAGTAGCTCACTGTGGTTACCCGCAATGGTAGCGTGTAGGGGAGCCGTCTCTTGGGTCACAGGTCCAGATCTGATAGCCGACCCATCGGCTAAATGTACCGACAGTCCTCTGGCTCGGGGACGTAAAGGAACTCGAAATTTGCGGGCAAAAGTCTGATCCATGAACCCACTACAGGCTCCAGAGTCAATTATGGCGGGGACCAGAGTATTCCCTCCTGGGAGCTGTAGGGAAAGGGAAACAGTCAGGTGAGACGCATTATTAAGTACTGCGGGCAAAACAGTGGAACACAGAGAAGAGTGCTTACAGGACTTCACGGGGCAGGTCCTCACATAATGTCCGGGTTCCCCACAGTAGAGGCAAAGGTTCTGGACTCGCCTGCGTTGTCGCTCCTCTGGGGTCAAGGAAGGGCGGAGGACGCCTAGTTGCATAGGTTCAGAAGGTGCCGTTGTGGTGCGGCCAGAGGGGTAAGGTACCCGGGGTAGCATCCATACCGGACGGGAAGAACCGGTCGTACGCTCAGTCCTACGCTCCCTCAGACGCCTGTCTATCTGAGTGGACAGGTTGATTAAGTCTTCGAGAGTCTCAGGGATGCCCACTCTGGCCAACTCGTCCTTCAAAGACTCGGAGAGGCCCATACGAAATTGATGACGCAGAGCTGCGTCATTCCAACTCGTATCGGCGCTCCAGCGCCTAAACTCGGATGCATAGTCCTCTGCCGCCCTACGGCCCTGTTGTAGGGAGAATAGAGCTGCTTCGGCCGTCGCTGCCTGTTGGGGGTCTTCGTAGAGGATGCCCATGGCTTGGAAGAAGGTGTTCAGATTGCTAAGGCATTCGTGTTTCTGTTCCACCAGGCGGTGGGCCCAGGCCTGGGGCTCCCCTTGTAGCAGGGAGACCACAAACCCCACCTTGGTGGACTCGAGGGAAAAGGTTCGGGGTTGGAGTACAAAAAAGAGTTCACAGGCGTTGCGGAATGCCCTATATCTGTTCCGGGCCCCGGAGAATCTATCCGGAGTAGGGACCTTGGGCTCAGGAGGCAGCATAACCACCGAGGGTGTAGGTGATGCGCTGAGCGCTGTTGGGCCTGAGGTGGCTAGGGTCTGCACACGTTCCTCTAGGCGGGAGTACCCCTCTTGTAGGGAGTTGACGGCATGTGTCAGTCCGGCCAGGTGACGGCATAAGTCCTCCCTAGCCGTGGCTCCCTGCATAGGCTCAGTCATGGCTGCCCGATACTGTCACGTACCTTAAGGCAGAGCCCGTGTTGCAGGGAGCGGCCACTCGTAAACCCCTGGTTCAGGAACCCCTGATAGGGAAGACAGGAGCTCGAGAGCACAGGGGAGCACAAGTGCCTGGCTGGTAAGCTGGGTAGAGGGCCGGAGATCTGTGCGGACGGGAACCAGGAGGTGACCTGTAGTCCAGCGGCAGGAAGCAAGCAGGTGATGCGCAGCAGACACAAGGAGGTGTCCTGTAATCCAGCAGCAGGAAGCAAGCAGGTAATGTGCAGTAGACACACGGAGGTGTTCTGTAGTCCAGCAGCAGGAAGCAAACAGGTAATGTGCAGCAGACACAAGGAGGTGTCCTGTAGTCCAGCAGCAGGAAGCAAACAGGTAATGTGCAGCAGACACAAGGAGGTGTCCTGTAGTCCAGCAGCAGGAAGCAAACAGGTAATGTGCAGCAGACACAAGGAGGTGTCCTGTAGTCCAGCAGCAGGAAGCAAACAGGTAATGTGCAGCAGACACAAGGAGGTGTCCTGTAGTCCAGCAGCAGGAAGCAAACAGGTAATGTGCAGCAGACACAAGGAGGTGTCCTGTAGTCCAGCAGCAGGAAGCAAACAGGTAATGTGCAGCAGACACAAGGAGGTGTCCTGTAGTCCAGCAGCAGGAAGCAGACAGGTAATGTGCAGGCGGGTCTCAAACAGGCAGGGTCAAACACAGACGGGCAGATCAGGTACAAGGGAGCATCCAAAGGGGTAGTCAAAGTCCAGAACCGAGATCGGGGCAGGCAGAGGTCAGAAGAGTCAGAGACAAGCCAGGTTTCAGCAGGGATCAGATAAATCAGGTTTTGCAGGTTGACCAAGCACATACAGGAAACACTGTTGATCGGGCAGCAAGGCAGCAGGGATTGGGTTGGGCTTAAATAGCGCTCTTGGCGCCAAACAGCGTCAAGGAAGCCGCGCGTGCACGCGCGCGCGCCCCCCGCGCGCGCGCCCGCGCGCACCGACAGCCGCGCTATTGCGCATGTGTGGGCGCAGCAGGCCCGTTCTGAGCCGGGGAGTCCTTCTCCTCCTGGGGATGTTGGGACGTCTGCTGGAGGGACTTTCCTGACACGTGCTCTCAAAATTTTGGCCAGCAAAATTCCAATGGAGCCTACATACGGTCGTATTTTACGATGAAAAGCTCTCATCAGTCTTTTGCTGGCCGAAATTCCGTTCGTGTGTACGCGGCATAAGTCAGACAAACTAAAGTAGGGTAATCCTAATGTAGGTCCTGACTACATGTATTACAGTACAATACATATTACCTTGTATGGCTCACTGAAGAGGGGGTAATTGACAAGAAAAATATCCTCACTTGGCTGGACTTCTTGACTCCTCCTTTCCCATTCCTTTCTACGCAGTACACTTTTATCTTGTTCATATCCACTGTAAAAAAAACAAACACAACATTAGCTTGCAATGTTTCAAGCATAAATGTGTGGCAGCTGAACATAATCCTGAATATAGAAATAATAGAAACCAAAATTTCATTGCAGCATCCCAATAGAATGTATAAAATGTATAATCAACGCTGACCGGATGTGATTTGAAAGCAAAAACATACATCATTAGACTGGATCAGCATGTTCTGAGTTCCATCCTGGTACAGAGGGGCATTTACAATATACAGTTTAGTCATAGTAGTTAGAATGGTTGACTTGTTTCTAAAAGTAGAGAAAACGAGAAACCACATAAGAGCTAAAACATGTCTTAGAAAAACAATTACTATATCTATATTTAGCGCCCTGGGGTTTAGTCAGGGAGCTCCTCACCAAATTCCTTGTCAGGAGTAGCTACTTTAGTTAATTACTAGGGATCCACTGACTTCTATCTAAGTTTGCCCTGGTTGTACCTTTCCCTTCTACCACCAGGTGTGGTGGTAGAAGCACTTGGAGGTATTAGATTGAGAAGGACAACTCAAGGTCAGGTTATGGGTATATGGGGTATCTCAGCCAATGGGCAGGGATGTTGTTAAATCCCTTGGCCTCCTGGGAGAGCCTATATATTCGGGTGAGGTCAGATGATCCAGGTTCTTGTGTGCAACACAGACCGTCGTCTGGGTAGATGTGTGTCTTACGCCCCGGGCTGCTAGGACAGAGATTGGGCCTATCTTTGGGGCATCAGGCTGCCAGGCTGTGTGGGTGCCTATCCAGAAGTAGAAAAACGCAAAACCCCCTTGGTGGGTGGGACTTTGAAAGTAACCAGAAACAATGATTATATCGTATAAGAAAGATTTTTCTATAATCTTGGGATGCGGTGACCGCAAACATTTGATCCTTTAGATCTTGGATTTTCTCTTTATGTTAGAGAATTTAGATTCTTATTTTATAAACATTTATGTTTGTTTGCAAAAGATTGCTTAAAAGTAGTAGAATTTCATATTAACCAATATATGTTATTTCGTAGATATAGAAAATTTTGAACTTTAGATGACTTCTTTGCTTCTTTCTCATACTTTTATAGTTTACTGGGTGAAAGTTCATTAGAATAGATTAAAGTTATATAGAATTGTCTCAAGTCATTGAAATGCATATAAATCAGATAGGTAAGATAACAGGTGGTTAAAATAATTATGTGGAACATGGGAAAGTTATGTACAGTACATTAATTAAGTTTGACAAGGTCAAACAAAGGTCTGCTTAAGCCCTCATTAAAACTGTTAAAATACATTGAATAAGGATATATATATATATATATATATATATATATATATATATATATATGTATATATGTTAATAATTAGACAATATTGAATAAGTAATTGGCTTTGTATGCATGTATATGTTATGAACCGTTACTTTGCGTTAGGAATTGTTTAAGCACTGTTGCAATTGGGGACAGCAATCCTGCACATGCAGAAGTGGCACCTTGCTGGGGCCTTTCCCTGTATGGCTGTTCTCCTATTGAAGTCTCAGAGTTTGCCATTTGAAATTGCAACTACTTAAGGGTGTCCTGGCCCTAACCCTCTTTCCTCTACAAAATATAAAAAGGACTGTCAAAGAAATAAAACCTCTTTTACATCCAAGAAGTGTCTAGCGCCCAATGACTTTTACCACCTTTGCACCCACTATGCCTCACAACCCACTACTTATTGAAGGATGTCAGCTATCTTTGGCCTTGAAGGTTCCCATTAGACTGGAAGAGGTCAGAGATTCTGCTACATTTGGCGCCCAACATGGGGCTAAGGTGTCCTTGCATCAGTCAACCATAGCAACAGGCTTCAGCTCCAACAGGATTTCGCATGGCTCCGTTGGAAGGTGGCAAGTAACATCTACCCTTCTTATAGACTGTGTTGTTGTGTGTACTATCAGCGTGGGGAAGAACCAACAAGTCTCACTGCTCATGGGAAAGAATCAGCCTGGTCTTCCCACCAGCGCTGTAAGGGTTCATACAGGCCCCAAAATGGACTCCATTACAGTTTTGGCACGCCACAGCAAGAAGGAGGCGGGCGCCACAGCTCCTGAGAAACATTTGCACCAATCCATTCTCCTATTGAAGTCTCTGAGTCTGCCATTTGAAATTGCAACTACTTAAGGGTGTCCTGGCCCTAACCCTCTTTCCCCTACAAAATATAAAAAGGACTGTCAAAGAAATAAAACCTCTTTTACATCCAAGAAGTATCTGGTGCCCAATGACTTTTACCACTTTTGCACCCACTATGCCTCACAACCCACTACTTATTGAAGGATGTCAGCTATCTTTGGCCTTGAAGGTTCCCATTAGACTGTAAGAGGTCAGAGATTCTGCTACATATAGATTCTATTAGGGCCTGTATTGACGGGTTCTGTTTGCTTCAATTGGGTTTTGCATTCCCATACAAGTTTGAGACCAATGTCAGTGTGATGTCATCAACACAAGCCCAAGGCCTCAGTGTTCTCCATGTTGTAGCTGCATGCTTACTGTCTCTGAATACTGTATGTAACAGATAAACAACAGAAATACAGACACTTATGGACTGTGACTCCTTAACCCTGAGTGCCACCATTTTCCTATAGACTTTTGTTTATAGCCAGTAGTAAGTTAATAATACTAACAGAGTTCAGGAAGATGTGCTTAACAGAATTAATCAGAAAAGTTGTAATACATGCTTCTAAATGAAACTAAATGTATTACTTCAAATTGTTTTATATAAGAACCTTTTTCAAATTCTGCACTACATACAAATATATCCCTGCAAGTAATATTTAGATTTTGTTCATTTCTAAATATAAGCTTCTTCTTACTAGGGAATATTTAGAAGCAGTGCATTCATCCACAGAAGCAATTCTATGTGTTAATGACCACAATATTTCTTTTAGTGCTCTCAGACATTTACAGATTATGAGATACTACAAAATGTAAATCACAAGCAGATATTTCCTCATAAAATGTCCTCAGCATGATCTACGTGAGGCTGCTGTCTTTTTGTGGTGAATCTCTTATTAGCTCATTCCCCGAAGAGCTGTTCAAACTGTGTGTAGCACTAGATTTCTTTACAGCCATGCTTTTGTATTGTGATCTCTGGTAATAAGCCAAGTCGTCAAACTACTCCCTAATCAATCCCCTTTTCTCTGACTGATGTGACATGAGCACAAGTTCGGAACATGAAAAATGCATGGGGACTGAATTGTGTCGCCGCACATCTGAGTGATTGCGATCAGAAGAGAAGGAAATGTGGAGGTTATTTAACTGAAGGAATAGCAAAAAAGGCTGTGATTTATCTACACCAAAAGCTGTTTAAGTTTGATGGGGCTTGATATTTTGCATGCTTCTTCTGAATGTCACCTGGAGATGCAAATGCACTGTAGCGGACATCTTAAACTGCTTGCTTCCACAGTTTAACCTCACCTATTTCTGTAAGATGAACCATCACTGTCCTTGTTTATTCAACCCTCTATTTTTTCCTCAAGGAAAAATTCAAGCATAGCTTAATTTTTGTTTTGTATTCTTACAGTATACCCAACCACATGCCATTCTTGGAAATGTTATGAACAACAATATAGTATATAACTGGTAAAAGTTTAGGACAAACTCTAGCTGCAACAGGCAAATTTTGCCAATATCATAGTATACCACATACCACAAACACAAACTGTTGCATTATACAATGTATTCCCCAGACTACTGAACTTTATTGACTGTACTATACTATACATACATACATACACTATATTACCAAAAGTACTGCGACACTTGCCTTTACACGCATATGAACTTTAATGGCACCCTAGTCTTAGTCCGTAGGGTTCAATATTGAGTTGGCCAACTTTTTGCAGCTATATCTCCAAATACGGAAAGACTCCTTCACAGTAAGTGCTGTGAAAATGTGGAATAGACTCCCTCAAGTGCTGGACATATATGATTGCCTCTTGGGGGATCAGGAAAGAATCAACCCCCCCCCCCCCCGGAGCACATTTGATCATGCTTTATAATTATATTTTTTTGCCTTCCTCTCCTCTAGATCGACTGTGGGTATAAGATTGTGTACAGTGCCTTGAAAAAGTATTCATACCCCTTGGAATTTTCCACATTTTGCAACACGTTACAACCAAAAACGTAAATGTATTTTATTGGGATTTTATGTGATAGACCAACACAAAGTGGCACATACTTGTGAAGTGGAAGGAAAATTATAAATGGTTTTCAAAATTTTTTACAAATAAATATGTGAAAAGTGTGGCGTGTATTTGTATTCAGCCCCCCTGAGTCAATACTTTGTAGAACCACCTTTCGCTGCAATTACAGCTGCAAGTCTTTTGGGGGATGTCTCTATTAGCTTTGCACCTCTAGAGAGTGACATTTTTGCACGTTCTTCTTTGCAAAATAGCTTAAGCTCTGTCAGATTGGATGTAGAGCGCCTGTGAACAGCAATTTTCAAATCTTGCCACAGATTCTCAATTGGATTTAGGTCTGGACTTTGACTGGGCCATTCTAACATGTGCTTTGATCTAAACCATTTCATTGTAGCTCTGGCTGTATGTTTAGGGTCATTGTCCTGCTGGAAGGTGACCCTCCTCCCTAGTCTCAAGTCTTTTGCAAAACTTAATGCCGCATACACACGACCAGACTTTTCGATGGACTAGGTCCGACGGTCTAACCCGACGGACTTTCGGGGGAGTTCCGACGGACTTTCCGAATGAACGGATTTGGCCACACACAATCACACCAAAGTCCAACGGATTCCAACGTGATGACGTAAGACCGGACTAGAATAAGGAAGTTCATAGCCAGTAGCCAATAGCTGCCCTAGCGTCGGTTTTTGTCCATCGGACTAGCATACACACAAACGGATTTCTCGATAGGAACTGGGTCCGGCGGAGTTCCAGACGAAAAATTTGAAACATGTTCTATTTCTAAAGTCCATCAGATTTTTGGACAGCAAAGGTCCGATGGAGCCCACACACGATCAAATTGTCCGACGGATTCGTTCCGTCTGACCTTTACTGTCGAAAAGTCTGGTCGTGTGTACTAGGCATAACAAGTTTTCTTCTAAGATTGCCCTGTATTTGGCTCCATCCATCTTGCCATCGACTCCGACTAGCTTCCCTGTCCCTGCTGAAGAAAAGCATGGTGTGTTCAGGGTCATGTGCATTGTTATTTTCCCTCCACATATAGCAATTTGCTTTTAGGCCAAAAAGTTCAATTTTTGTCTCATCTGACCAGAGCACCTTCTTCCACATGTTTGCTGTGTCCAACACATGGCTTCTCGCAAACTGCAAACAAGACTTCTTATGCTTAACATGCTATAACAGCTTCAGCTCTTCTGGGAAGGCTGTCCACAAGGTTTAGGAGTGCGTCTATGGGAATTTTTGACCATTCTTCCAGAAGTGCATTTTTGAGATCAGGCACTGATGTGAGCGAGAAGGCCTGGCTCGCAGTTTCCGCTCCAATTCATCACAAAAGTGTTCAATCTGGTTGAGGTCAGGATTCAAGGCTGTGCAGGCCAGTCAAGTTCCTCCACCCCAAATTTGCTCATCCATGTCTTTATGGACCTTCCCTTGTCAATCAAACTTGATTGCATGCATCCCATTGGATGCAATTCAATTCATTGGACTCATTGGACTTTGACATGAATAGGCAACACCAACAGAAAACCATGTTCCATTGCTATTAGATGAGAACAGTCAACAAAAGCTACAGTGGGCACATAGTACCAAAACCTGAATGACTAAATATTGGAAAAACTTTGCCCATACTAAAATGCTGATTTATGCTGCGACATACAACTAGTAGGGTCACAGTTTGGCATACACTGTGTGGATCCACCGTGTCTTCTGTCCCAAGCTTGGAGGAGTGATGGAGTAATGGTTTAGGTAGTACACCATTACTCCCCTATATAGATCTATAGTTAGACCTCACCTACAAAAAGATATTGATAAGATTGCTAAGATTGAAGGAGTCCAGAGA
The DNA here is from genome assembly GCA_028564925.1 of Lithobates sylvaticus. Taxonomy (NCBI): domain Eukaryota; kingdom Metazoa; phylum Chordata; class Amphibia; order Anura; family Ranidae; genus Lithobates; species Lithobates sylvaticus. The sequence continues at coordinate 1,590,693 of JAQSEC010001744.1, read as the reverse complement.
CAGGTAACAAAAATAGTGAAAGATCTGTGGGATAAAACATATCAAGCGCGACTTCTGGAACTTAATATGTACAGTCTGGAGGAAATAATGGAAAGGGGAAACCTTTAAGTACATCAAGGGAGTAAATAAGGTTCAGGAAGGCAGTATTTTCAATATGAAATCAAAATCAAGAACATTGGGACATGACCTCAAACTAACAGGAGGTAAGTTCAAAACTAATCTTAGAAAGTATTATTTTACTAAAAGATTAGTTGATGCTTGGAATAACCTTCCAGCAGAAGTAGAGACAGTCAACAGATAATTGCTTCAAAAATACTTGGGACAAACATAGATCTATACTCAGATAAAAAAAGTTAACAAAAAAAAAAATACAAAACGTATAACATTTTTTTTTTTAAACGGCCAGACTAGATGGACCACTCAGTCTTTATTCTGCCATCACCTTTCTATGTTTCTATGTAGTGCTTTCTTTCCACACACAATTCCAGCTGAGTATAAAATAAATGCCACAGCATACCTAGCTATTGTTACTGATTATATATATATCCCCCTATAGATACTTGGTTCTGTTGGTTGGTGAATTTTACAAGCCATCCAAATATTCATATCAGGTGAAAATTTTGAAGTATATACTATTCAACAAGCTTAATAAAGGACTGCAAATATAAAATAATGTGCAGTGATCAGAAAGTGATGAAATGTGAATGACCACAAAAAATAAAATAAAATAAAATGATGTGCTTCTACACATTCTAAGTGATGTAAATAACCATATACAATATATGGAATAGTGACATGAAAAGACAATATTGAAATGCCTATAACTACAAACAGTAAATATAATGATATAGAATAGTGACATGAATTTCAAAAAAACATCCAGTGTTCAGTAAGTCCATATGTAATCATACAAAAATTAGTATGACGTTAAAAAAAGTCCATAAAGAAGTGGTAAAAAAAGAAGAATGACTTCCAGACCAAGAAGGATATAGCCAATCATTTAAAAAACCTTTTAAATAATCGCATTTTTGAATGTGATTGCTTACTTTATTTAAAAATGACACAGCAGTGTCACCATCTTCTAACTTTCTGTTGATGATGCAGCGGACATATCAGCTGCTCTGGTTGTTTCAGAGAGAGGCTTATACCGCAGATGGCAAGGTGGGAGCGATCTAGGCAGGGTTAACGCCCATGTCCATACAGGGTGCTCTGCGTGTCAGCTGATCTTGTACACTCGGTCTGGATATCAGAGTGAGGCTTGAACAGCATCGACCCGCCCCTAGAGTATTCTATGGGATATTCCACTCAACCCAGATTGAGTCTTGGAATGCACGCCCCAGCTGCATTCTGACAAACAGGAAGTGCCATGCTACCAAGCCAGAAGCACTGATTGTAATCACAGGTGGGTTTTTACAAGATTGGGGATCTTATATTGTATAAAAATGCAGTGGCTCAGACCTTTGGGGCCTCTGGGGTCTGATGTCTCCTTAGACGAAACGCATCGGAACGAGCCCTGCGGATGCCATTGCGTTGGTCACATTGTACATTTTTTTGGCTATACTGTTTGACTGCATGAGAGGATCCAATACATCACGCTGGCCATTTCTAAAGATTACTGCTTTGTGTTGATCTCTGGTCGGATGGACCATCTTACACTCTGATCCTGACTACATATCTAGATGCTTCCTGCATTGGTGTTTTACACCACAATCTTTATCGACTCATTGAGCGTAAGCCCATTTGAGTCCTCTTACTCCGGTAAGCCTCCTTACAACCGGTGGTGGCTTTGTCACATAATACTGTGGTCACATGGATATATCCTTCTTGGTCTAGAAGTCATTCTTCTTTTTTCACTACTTCTTTATGGACTTTTTTTCACATCATACTAATTTTTGTATGATTACATATGGACTTATTGAATACTGGATGTTTTTTTGAAATCCATGTCACTATTCTATATAATTATATTTACTGTTTGTAGTTATAGACATTTCAACTGTATATGGTTATTTACATCACTTAGAATGTGTACAAGCACATACATTTATTTTATTTTTTATTTTTTTAGTGGTCATTCACATTTCACTTCAATGATTTTGTATATTCATTTCTGAGCGCTGCACATTATTTTATATATGTTTTTCTTGTTTACATTTATTAGGTGTTGTGCTGACTGCTATTAGATTACTCTCTTTGGGGTGTTAGCGCGATATATATAATTTTTTCCTTTACAAGGACTGCAAAACCATGCTAGTTACGCAAATACATGAATCAGTGGTTTCTGGCAATAAATACTTTAAAATAAATGTCTTTTGGATACTTCCAACGATTTCCACCCCAGGCAAAAAAGCACGGTAAGGTTTTATTGAAAATATAATAATCTTTAGTACTGAACATTTAATAACTTGAATTCAGATTATAGCTACTATAAAAATGATAAAAATAAAAATTATGGCATTATCATATATTTTACTATCACTGGAACTTAAACAATTACAGTGACAATTTCATTTTTGTAGCCATATTAAAAGGTAAACTTGTCACGAACCTGAACTATTCAAACTGAGCATATGATGGCAAAGCATAAGCACAGGTTACCTACAGTAAAATAATATGTCAAAATGAGTAATAGATCAAGAGACACAGGTATATGGAATTATATGGAAAATCTTGATTTATCCTGTAAATCAAGCTTAGCCTTGCATGCTCCTGATTCTCACATCTTTTCATTAGGGCTGTTACTGATTAAAATTTTCGTGTTTGATTAATCGACTAAGTTCGATTAATTATAATGCACATACAGATCCAACTACTTTTAGCTGATCTCCTTGCATTGCAACTCTGCATTAGTCAGTGGTAAATGTGGTATACGCTATATACAATCACCCGATACTAGTTACTTTCCACAATCCATGACTTAACTTCACAGTTCACACAAATACGTTTTAAATTCAAACTGTAGCACTGACGTAAGTCATTTTTTTCCCACAGTAGCGTGACAATCCCTCCACCTCCGGCCTAACTAATCACTCTCACCTTATGGCATGGACCCCTGTGCAAACAGGTGGTCCTGCAAGCGGGTATCAAAAGGGTTAACACGGACCATAAACTTCTCTCATGTCTCTTTAGATCTCAGCAAGGACACCAGGTCATGGGTAGAAAGAAAAGATCTAAGTGCTCACCGCTTAAATATAAGATTTAATTTTTGTGTTGAAACACAAACTACTCACATAAAGATGATAAAAACACAGCATGTAAAGCCGACAATCGTGTTAGTTCCGTAGGGCATCAGCGGGTGACATCATGCATAGCTCCTCCCCCGTACGTGTTACTTTCAATCAGTACTTCAACGTCACCAGACTCCCCCCCTTCCCTTCGTTAGCAGACAGAGGCACTTGGGGAAGGGGGGAGGAGTCTGATGGCGTCAATGTCCGTGACGTCAGCGGATCTCCGACGGAACTCCCTGAAGACCCGGAAGCCGGCGGAGAGGTGAGTACAAATCAAAAGAATTTTGATCAATCCAAAAAATTTTGATCGATCAAAAAAATTAAAGATTATTAATTAATCTTTAATTTCCACAGCCCTACTTTTCATTGGTCAATGAATTTACCGGACATATTAAAGGACCAACGGGGAGACCCAGAATAAGGAGCATAGGGCTATACTCAATGTTTACTGGAAAAGTCAGAATTTGCATGCAACTTTCACTGCCTACATCTTTGGGTCTATTAACTGTTCTGATATATTCACTGAAGGTAACCTCTGCTTATGCATTTTATCATCATGGCCAAGGTTTGTGACAGGTTTACATTAGAGATGCCTTTTAATGCACATGTCAAAGAGAATTAGGTACTATATACAAGACATAGTACATTCAAAACTGACTTTTAACTGGCATTGTCATTTCCATCTTCTTTACTAAGCAATTTATTGGTGCCAGTTTCATTTTCACACGCCACAAAAAACGATGATGGATTGAGACTCAAGGTGCTAATGACTTATAGCAGGCTCTTCCATGTGACAGTGTTAGGTTTCACAGGGGGAAATGCTTCTTCTAATGAAATGTAAAACCACTGTGCACTTAGAACATGGTGTCACTCCTTAATGAGTTGTAGCTTGATCAATAATGCTGTGCATAGAAGGAGCTGCAGCAACGCAATACTACGAAACAATTACAGGATAAAAAAAAAAAATACATCCTGTTTTTAAATCAAATTGTTAATGGCAATGTGTACGTACATATTATTCTGTTTATACATGGAGACCGCTCAGGGTAAAGCTATTACTCAGATTTACAACTGTCACTGTGATTGAATAGAATGTCGCAGCTGAGCCTAAACAAGAGCTGTGACTTGAAAAACTCTTGGAGAGATAAAGTACACTGAATGTTTTTATTTTTATTTTTTTACAGTTTACCACAAGGCAAGAGCTTACAGTACACATCAATCTGTGACACAGACCTGAGATGAGATGAATGTTTACTCTCAGTTTTTTATCCTGCATCCAATAAATTAAGTTCTATAGCAGAGATACTGTGCTGTACTTCACCTAAATTCTAACAATGTTGTTTCTAAAACTTTCACTGTGAGAGTGATATAAGCTCCTCCTGAAAAAAAAATTAGTGTATTCTCAGGGACTGGTGCAACGAGGATTATGGTCAATCATAAGTTGCCCATGCATGTGCAGTTTGGACCTCTTCTTCTTGGAGTTTGCACTTTGATAACCAAACTTGGCAAAAAAGGCAGTCTTGGTAGATGCTGACTACCCAAAAATTCTGGGGTACAATGAATTACATGATTCATCCTGGCTGTTAAATATTATAGAGAATATACAAAGAAATAATAAGTTGAGATCTTGCTTTAAATCTAACACCTAAACATATTCTACAACTCTAGGAATGCTGGCATAAAAATCTGTGTGTTTGTGTGTGTGTGTGTGTGCGCATGTATCTATATTTTGGATAGCATATCTCACAAAAGGGGACCTTCCTATAGTTTGATAACCACTAGTTTAAATCTGGGGTCTCCAAACTGCAGCCTGAGGGCCAGATGCGGCCCTTTGCTAGCTTTTATTTGGCCCTTGGGGCACTAGTTCTGCTAATGATATAAGGCACTATTCCTCCCACTGACAACAACAATGGGGTACTATTTCTGCAACTGATACCAAAGATAGGGTACTATTACTCCCACTAATACCAATGACAGGGCACTACTCCTCCTCCTACTGATCACAAACACTGAGGTCAGGTTTATTCTTACTGATGATGGGTCTGGGACATTTTATACCCTCGCTAAAGTCTGAAGGACAGTAAACTGGTCCTTTGTCTGAAAAGTTTGGAGACCCCTGGTTTAAACCATAGATGATTTCTAGTTCTGCTTACAATCTCCTTTAGTTTAATGTGCAGAGTACACAAGACAGAAAAGTATTTCTCACACAGTGTCAGAGTAATCAATAGGCAGACAAGGTACTTAGCCCCACACTGTTTAAGGGCGCGCGCGGCGCGCTCTGTGATCTGCGAGTGTGCCCCCAGTGCCATCTGTCAGTGCCCCCAGTGCCATCTGTCAGTGCCCCCAGTGCCATCTGTCAGTGCCCACAGTGCCATATGTCAGTGCCCACAGTGCCAGTGCTGCACATCAGTCACCTACCAGTGCTCATCAGTGTCCCCTACCAGTGCTCATCAGTGTCCCCTACCAGTGCTCATCAGTGTCCCCTACCAGTGCCACCTATCAGTGCCCATCAGTGCCACCTATCAGTGCCCATTAGTGCCATCTATCAGTGCCATCTATCAGTGCCACCTATCAGTGCCATCTATCAGTGCCCATCAGTGCCATCCATCAGTGCCCATCTGTGCCACCCATCCGTGCCACCCATCCGTGCCACCCATCCGTGCCCATCAGTGCCATCTTTGCTGTGCCCATCAGTACCGACTTATCTGTCCCCACCAGTGCAGCCTATCAGTGCCCACCAGTGCAGCCTATCAGTGCCCACCAGTGCCGCCTATCAGTGCAGAAAGCTGAAAATTGGTCTGGTCACGAGGGGGGTTTAAATTGGTTGTAAAGGCAGAAGGTTTTTTTTTCTTAATGCATTCTATGCATTAAGATAAAAAGCCTTCTGTAAGCAGCAGCCCCCCTCAGCCCCTAATACTTACCTGAGCCCCGTCTCAATCCAGCGATGTTGGACAAGAGACTCAGCTGCCTGGGACTTTCCCTCCTCATTGGCTGAGACAGCAACAAAGCGCCATTGGCTCCTGCTGCTGTCAATCAAAGTCAGTGAGCCAATGAGGAGAGAGAGGGGTAGGGGCCAGGCCACGGCTTTGTGTCATGGAGCTGTGGCTTGGCTAGCGTGCCCCCATAACAATCTGCTTGCTGGGGGGGCATTCAACAGGAGGGAGGGGCCAGGAGTGCTGAAGAGGGACCCAAGAAAAGGAGGATTTGGGCTGCTCTGTGCAAAACCAACTGCACAGAGCTGATAAGTATAACATGTTTGTTATTTAAAAAAAGAGACTTTAGTATCACTTTAGCTCAAATAAATGAAAAATTTACATTAAAGACTCTATAGAGAAAATACTGTATGAATACAATATACCCAATAATAAATTAATGTACGTAAACCATAGACATCAAGTTCACATAACAGTTTATCTCCTAAAAGCTCATCTTCTTTCAGTTGTCAGTTTGCAAAAAAATGTTGGTGCAACCTAAGTATGTGCAATGATGGTCATCTCCATCTAATGGCCAACGTGCACACTACTTAGTTCAATGTTATCCCACTTGACCGTACACAATAAAAACATCTATAAAGCTGCGGGGGGGGGGGGGGGGGGGGGCAAGGTTTCGACTACCTAGGGGCCTGCACAGAGTTTAATGCAGCACTGCTCTCACTGTGTTATATTTTGTCTAAACTAGTTAGATATTCAGCTACAGTTACATTTTTTTTATGGTGGTCATAGATATCATAAGAGAGCCTCCTGTTCTTTCTCATTTCTATCACCTATGAGCTTCCTGCAAACACCACTTGCCATGCCTTATTATGGGGCATAGGAACTGGTCTTGTCTGACTGCAATTTTTTTTCCCTGAGATAAGCTGCTCTCTACTGTCTTTGTTCACCTTTAAAAATACTTAATCAGCCAATAGATCCAGATGCTCAGCTAAATTGCCACTGGTAGACTTAACACATCTAGCAATGAATACCTGATATCTTTAGACATGAAAATTCTTGGCATCCTTAGCCAAATTTAGAAAAAGACTATTTCATTACAGGCATTGGATGATTATCTGCAGATTATGCCTGGTCTTCCACATAGAAACTCATATGGACAACATATTTTTATCTTTGTTAATTAGTATTATTTATTATTATTAATATTTTTCTAAGGCTTCATTAATCTTTCAAAATATATCTGCATTACACATTCATTTTTAAAGTCATAGGATTTTCATTTTAATTGATGTACAATAGTATTCAAAGTAATATTGACAAAATGACATTCTTCCAAGGAAACATTAACAGAAACATTAAGCTCCAATGAAAAATTGTTACGTGTCACTGGAAGATATTAGATGGTAAGGACCAGAGTTACCAAAGAAAGTACTAATATTTTACCAGTTACCTTATTTAGAACTATAAATGAATGGGTATATAAATGTAAATATTATGCCAATATATACTCCTGTGCTAATGGATAAGAGAATTATAAATTGTGAACAAATACTAATAAATTGTGAACAAATTAAAAAATAAATAGGCTGCTGCTCTCAAAGTGCATGTGCCTTTAAATGCCAATCAAAATAACAGCGCTACCCAATGTTAATGCTAACACATCATTATCACAGTGCAATATAAATAGCAATCCATAATCATAATTAATAAAAGTCCATAAGTTCATAAATCTTTCAAAAGTTCATAAATTTCCATGTCATAATCTTCCAGTGCAGCTTCAAATTTTCAATTGTGCAGTATAAAGTGCCACGTGCTGAAAAAAAAACACAATCTGTGCGATCCATGCTCCCCTCTATGTGCCCTCACTCACCAGATATATATGACTCCCATGAAAGAAGTCGTAAGTGCTTGGAAAGATGGCTGGGCTCTGTAGTTCCATGGGCGATGTCTCAGTTTACAGCATAGGTGTGCCATCATGCGATATAAACAAATGGCAGAGAAAGCAATATAGTGTAATTTTGTTTATTGGTTACATAGAACAAACAATATCCACTCACATGTAAAAACACTGTAACACATGTTAAAAACCGGAAGTAACCATTGACTTGCATCTCACCGGCTGGAAATTACGTCACCACCCACAGTTAACTAAAGCGCTTCGCCCTTCCCACGAGACGTTATCAAAGGATATCACATTTGTTTACATCGCATGGCGGCGCATTGAGAATTACCTATGCTGTAAACTGAGACATCGCCCGTGGAACTACAGAACTTATGAACTTTTGTTAATGGATGATTATGGATTGCTATTTATATTGCACTGTAATTATATAGAAATATGTTTCTATCCATTAAAACACTGCTTAATGAAAGTAGTAAGATAGTAAATTTTGGTATGATGTAAATAATTTATTGATAGCTAAGTCTAGCAATTAGCAATAACAATAACATTAGACAATAATACTCAACACTAGGGATTGGCGAACAGTTCGGCCCGAGCATAAGTTCGGGCCGAACTTTGGTTATTCGGACATTCCGCGAACAACGAACATTATGCAGTGTTCGTGGCAAATTCGAAAGCCGTGGAACCCCGTTAAAGTCTATGGGAGACGAACATGAAAAGTGCTAATTTTAAAGGCTTATATGCAAGTTATTGTCATAAAAAGTGTTTGGGGACCCGGGTCCTGCCCCAGGGGACATGTATCAATGCAAAAAAAAGTTTTAAAAACAGCCACTTTTTCAGGAGCAGTGATTTTAATAATGCTTAAAGTGAAACAATAAAAATGAAATATTCCTTTAACCACTTAAGCCCCGGACCATTTTGCTGGCCAAAGACCAGTCACTTTTTGCGATTCGGCACTGCGTCACTTTAACTAACAATTGCGCACTCGTGCGATGTGGCTCCCAAACAAAATTGATGTCCTTTTTTCCCACAAATAGAGCTTTCTTTTGGTGGTATTTGATCACCCCTGCAGTTTTTATTTTTGCTATAAACGCATTATTTTTTACATTTTGCTATAGTAAATATCCCCCAAAAAATATAAAAAAATTTTTTTTCCTCAGTTTAGGCCGATACGTATTCTTCTACGTATTTTTTGTAAAAAAAAAAGCGCAATAAGCGATTATTGATGGTTTGCGCAAAAGTTATAGCGTTTACAAAATAGGGGATAGTTTTGTGGCATTTTTATTAATAATTTTTTTTTACTAGTAATGGCGGCGATCAGCGATTTTTATCGTGATTGTGACATTATGGCGGACACATCGGACATTTTTGACACATTTTTGGGACCATTGTCATTTATACAGCAATCAGTGCTATACAAATGCACTGATTCCTGTGTAAATGACACTGGCAGTGAAGGGGTTAACCACTAGGTAGCAGTGTAGGGGTTAAGTGAGCCCTAGGGAGTGTTTCTAACTGTGGGGGGGCGTGGCTGTGTGTGACACGTCACTGATCTTTGCTCCGATCACAGGGAGCAGAGATCAGTGACACTGTCACTAGGCAGAACGGGGAGATGCTTGTTTACATTAGCATCTCCCCGTTCTTCCTTCCCGTGAGACGATCGCGGGTATCCCCACTGCGATCGAGTCCCACGATCGGACTCACGGAGGTCCCGACCGGCGTGCACGAGATGGCACGGTGGCAAATGGCCATGCCATTCTGCCGACGTACATCTGTGTGCGCCAGTCAGGAAGTGGTTAAATATTGTGCCTGGGGGGGGGGGGGGTGTCTATAGTATGCCTGTAAAGTAGCGTAGTTTTCCCACGTTTAGAACAATAACACAGCAAAATTACATTTCTAAAGGAAAAAAAGTCATTTTAAAACTGATCGTGGCTGTAATGAATTGGGTCTCGGCACACTCATTGAAAAAAAAAAAAAAACGCATGGGTTCCCCCCACCAGTAAATTACCGGGCCCTCTGGGTCTGGTATGAATATTAAGGGGAATCCTGAACCAAAAATTAAAAAAAAATTGCGTGGGGGTCCCCCCAAAATCCATAACAGGCCCTTCAGGTCTGGTATAGATATTAGGGGAACCCTGCGCCAAATAAAAAAAATGCCATAGGGATCCCCCCAAAATCCATACCAGACCCTTATCCGAGCACGCAACCTGGCAGGCTGAAGGAAAAAAGGGGGACGAGAGAGCACCCCCCCTTCTGAACTGTACCAGGCCACATGCCCTCAACATGGGGAGGGTGCTTTGGAGTAGCCCCCCAAAGCATCTTGTCCCCTGAGGTAGATCCATCTCACGCTGCCCGACGGACCGTAAAAGGGGGAAAAAAAAAGCCTCAACAGCTCCGCCTCCATGGGATGCTCCCGTAGAGTGACGTTTCTTCTCGGTGACAGCTGTTATATAGGTGAGGGCGGGGCCACCGAGGGACGTAAATGGGTGACCCTGCCCCCCCTTTGACGCCACGTGACGTCAGAGGAAGATGGGGTCGCCCGTTTACATGTTAGTGTCCCATAGATTTTAACGGGGTTCCGCAAGTTCTGGTGCGAACCGGGGGGGGGGGGTGTTTGGCTCATCCTTAACACATTTCTATTTCATCTCTCTACAACGACTGCAAACATACAGCCAATGAAGTGATGGTTTGCCCCCCTCAAAGATCTGATCTCAACATTTGGATTTCTCTTCTGTTACTTTCCATTTTGTTAATTGTTAAAAACATTTGTTAAAAACATTCTTAATCCACAGCATTTTTTTTCACCTGCCTAAAACTCTTGCACAGGAATTATATTAAATATATATATATATATATATATATATATATATATATATATATATATATATATATATATATATATATACATACACATACAGTATCTCACAAAAGTGAGTACACCACTCACATTTTTGAAAAATATTTTATTATATCTTTTCATGTGATAACACTGAAGAAATGACACTTTGCTACAATGTAAAGTAGGGAGTGTACAGCTTGTATAACAGTGTAACTTTGCTGTCCCCTTAAAATAACCCAACACACAGTCATTAATGTCTAAACTGCTGGCAACAAAAGTAAGTACACCCCTAAGTGAAAATGTCCAAATTGTTTCAAAAGTGTCAATATTTTGTGTGGCCATCATTATTTTCCAGCACTGTCTTGGTCCTCTTGGGCATGGAGTTCACCAGAGCTTCACAGGTTGCCACTGGAGTCCTCTTCCACTCCTCCATGATGACATCACGGAGCTGGTGGATGTTCGAGACCTTGCGCTCCTCCACCTTCCATTTGAGGATGCCCCACAGATGCTCAATAGGTTTTAGGTCTGGAGACATGCTTGGCCAGTCCATCACCTTTACCCTCAGCTTCCTTAGCAAGGCAGTGGTCATCTTGAAGGTGTGTTTGGGGTCGTTATGTTGGAATACTGCCCTACGGCCCAGTCTCCAAAGGTATCATGCTCTGCTTCAGTATGTCACCGTACATGTTTGCATTCATGGTTCCCTCAATGAACTGTAGCTCCCCAGTGCTGGAATCACTCATGCAGCCCCAGACCATGTTACTCCCACCACCATGCTTGACTGTAGGCATGACACACTTGTCTTTGTACTCCTCACCTGGTTGCTGCCTTACACGCTTGACACCATCTGAACCAAATACGTTTATCTTGGTCTCATCAGAGCACAGGACATGGTTCCAGTAATCCATGTCCTTAGTCTGCTTGTCTTCAGCAAACTGTTTGTGGGCTTTCTTGTGCATCATCTTTAGAAGAGGCTTCCTTCTGGGACTACTATGCAGACCAATTTGATGCAGTGTGTGGTATATGGTCTGAGCACTGACAGGCTGACCCCCCACCCCTTCAACCTCTGCAGCAATGCTGGCAGCACTCATACATCTATTTCCCAAAGACAACCTCTGGATATGATGCTGAGCACATGCACTCAACTTCTTTGGTCGACCATGGTGAGGCCTGTTCTGAGTGGAACCTGTCCTATTAAACGGCTGCATGGTATTGGCCACCATGCTGCAGCTCAGTTAAAGGGTCTTGGCAATCTTCTTATAGCCTATGCCATCTTTATGTAGAGCAACAATTGTTTTTTTCAGATCTTCAGGGAGTTCTTTGCCATGAGGTGCCATGTTGAACTTCCAGTGACCAGTATGAGAGAGTGAGAGCGATAACACCAAATTTAACACACCTTCTCCCCATTCACACCTGAGACATGGTAACACTATCGAGTCACATGACACCGGGGAGGGAAAATGGCTAATTGGGCCCAATTTGGACATTTTCACTTAGGGTTGTACTCACTTTTGTTGCCAGCGATTTAGACATTAATGATTGTGTGTTGAGTTATTTTGAGGGGACAGCACATTTACACTGTTATACAAGCTGTACACTCACTACTTTACATTGTCTCAAAAGGAAGCCTCTTCTAAAGATGATGCACAAGAAAGCCCGCAAACAGTTGCTGAAGACAATCAGACTAAGGACATGGATTACTGGAACCATGTCCTGTGTTCTGATGAGACCAAGATAAACTTATTTGGTTCAGAGGGTGCCAAGCGTGTGTGGGGGCAACGAGGTGAGGGGTACAAAGACAAGTTTATCTTGCCTACAGTCAAGCATGGGGGTGGGAGTGTCATGGTCTGGGGCTGCATGAGTGCTTCCGGCACTGGGGAGCTACAGTTCATTGAGGGAATCATAAATGCCAACATGTACTGTGACATACTGAAGCAGAGCATGATCCCCTCCCTTCGGAGACTGGGCCGCAGGGCAGTATTCCAACATGATAACATACTCAACACACACCTCAAAGAGGACCACTGCCTTGCTAAAGAAACTGAGAGTAAAGGTAATGGACTGGCCAAGCATGTCTCCAGACCTAAACCCTATTGAGCATCTGTGGGGTATCCTCAAATGGAAGGTGGAGGAGCACAAGGTCTGTAACATCCACCAGCCCTGTGATGTTCTCATGGAGGAGTGGAAGAGGACTCCAGTGGCAACCTGTGAAGCTCTGGTGAACTCCATGCCCAAGAGGGTTAAGGCAGTGCTGGAAAATAATGGTGGCCACACAAAATATTGACACTTTTGAAACAATTTGGACATTTTCACTTAGGGGTGTACTCACTTTTGTTGCCAGCGATTTAGAGATTAATGGCTGTGTGTTGAGTTATTTTAAGGGGACAGCTAATTTACACTGTTATACAAGCTGTACACTCACTACTTTACATTGTAGCAAAGTGTCATTTCTTCAGTGTTGTCACATGAAAAGATATAATAAAATATTTACAAAAATGTGAGGGGTGTACTCACTTTTGTGAGATACTGTATGTGTTTTGCTGAATAAAGATTTGTAAATACAAGTGATGTTAACAGTGTACAGAGTATTCATTGATGGACAACAGGCTCCCTTGGTCTGTACCTGGTGCAGAAAATAGGGGGATTGGAGTTTGGAGTGGTGGATTGACAGTTTAGGCTTAACAAACATAATGACTTGATTACTATACCTTTTTTTTTAACCATGTTTACCAAAAAAAAAATATCACTTCTTTCTCTGTATAAAAAACAAGAATCCACCCTAAAAACTGAAAATGGATTTTGGCCACATTGTCTACACTGATGAAAAGGAAAAATACTTCCATTCCCTTTATAAAAATGTTCATAGGAATGCAACCATTGAGCAGTTCCAGCCTTTTTGATACACACTGGAATACACATTGGAGTAAAGTTGGGAAAAGGATTGGTACCAAATGGGTTGGCATTAGAAATCTACTTTTTGTAACTGTTTTAATGTAAACAAAATTAATCAAAAATTGAAAAACTATATTTTTAGTCCATAAGCTCAACATGATTTAGCGCACAACTCCAAAAAAAATTTTTTTAAAAAAAATCTGCTGTGTAAAAATAAAAAAAATCACCCACATGAGGTATATGTCACTATTAGGATAGCTGCCCTTTCTTTACTACATGCAATATTTTTCATGCCAGATACTATAGCTTTCCCTATACTTCCAGCACTGTCATTATGAGAACTGCAGCTCTCAACACAACACCTGCACTGTCACTTAACAATACCCTCCTCTTACCTTGCCCATTCACAGAACTCCTTATATTTTGTGAATAGTTCACGAGTGAGTACACTTTTTTTTTCTTTATACAGCAGATTTTAAGAAAAATGTTTGCCAGGAGTTATGCTTTAATTGCAGAGGGAACTGCTTGTCCAATAAACAAAATGCATGGACTAAAATTAATTACTCACACTGACAGTATATTTCTAAGTGGCATGGCTTAATTCAAATGCTTTAATTTAATGTTTGCCTTACAGAGGCTCAGAAATAGTTTACTCTTTGCTACAGTAATTTCCAGAGCTAATAGAAAGTAGATTTTATTTTTATTTGATCCATTCAGTAGAAAATGACTTTTGCCTGGATTTTTGTAATATATTTTGGTCTAAATCTCACCAATAAATTATGCTTTGACAAAAAAAAAAAATGATTTGCATTCATTTTCTGAACAGTGTTTTTAAAAATCTACAGCGGCCAAGCTGTGATTTGTTTTACATTTGAGAGTTAGGATATGAATATACTTTAAGTACCTATAAGATATTTTTTTATAATTCTATGTTTCAAAACTGGCCTGTGGTCCTCTGTTCTTAGGGCTGGTTAAATGTCATCCCTCTACATTGGGTTATTGTGTTCTTCCTAGGCATGCCATTAATTACGGTAAACAGAGCACCAAAGACACATTAACTATGCCTTTGGTGCACCAGACACCAAATACAAATTCTCCTTAGTCCTTTTGAAGAGTGTCAGAGCAAAAAAAAAAATAAAAAAGGTAAAAGGTTCCTCTTTTCTGGCATTCTTATTTTAATCTATGATTACACTGGTCATTCTGTAACTTGCCTTGCTATAACCTTGCCTCTGCTGCAAAACTTGATCTTTACATACTGTATGACAGTGGTTCTCAACCTGGGGGTCAGGACCCCCTTGAAGGACGAATGATGATTTTCCAGGAGTCACTAAATCCTGGGCTGTTCCTGAAGCCCACGCTGCTCTCCCAGCTCTTTTCGTGGCCACCCAACACGGCTGTTCCTGGACCCCGAGGCCGCCCACTCAGCCTCTTTGCAGCCGCCCATTCAGTTCACGGCATGGCTGGGGGTAGAGACTAGAGGTCAGCTGATTGGTGAGGAATGTGAAGTGGGAGGGACTGGAGGAAACCCTATCTCCTGATTTCGATATAGGTGCCACTGCTACAAGACACCACAAAGTCGAAGACACAGTGAGTAACACTACCTGGTATTACAGTTGCCATTAAAAGTCCCAACTACAGTTCTCAGATCAGCAGATGACCTTGATCAAGAGCACCTAAGTTGGCTGATCAGAACCCTCCCCCCCCAGCACTGACACTGATCCCATCCCCCCACCAGCACTGCCACTCATCCCAACTCCCTGCCAGCACTGCCACTCATCCCATCCCCACCAAGGAGAAAGAGAAGGAATAAAAATAGACAATACATGGAAGGGAGAGGAAAAGAGGGGGAGGAACAAAGAAAAAGGGAGAGGAAAGAAAAAGAGAAAGAACAAGAAAGATGGCTAGAGAGAGGGATGGGGAAAAAAAAACAAGAAATTAGGATAGAGAGAGATAAAAGGAGAAGAAAGAGTGGTACCTCCTAAAATGTACCATAGGGGGTTTTAATACTGTACGAGTGGAAGGAACTTAGGGAGTGCTAAATGTCTATGGGTTGCAAATTACTTGTCTTGCCTTTGGTGCTGACAACCCACGCTGCGAAAATAATTTTACTGGGTACCCACAACTTGGGAAATTTTATCAAGGAGTCAGGGCACTAGATGGTTGAGAACCACTGTTGTATGGCTTTGTCTGAACACCACCTCCCTTGACCACTGCTTATTTCATGGACTTCATCCCTTATAAGCTATGCATGCTTGCACATTTTGATAATTTCAGCTCCTGGACTTTGTAATGATTCCAAAATGTCAGTAACAGCTGGTGCTTCAAGTGTAAAAGCTGCCAGATCTGCTGAATCTGGTGGATATCGTTTAAAAAGCCACTGATACAAACAGGTACTATCCGAGCACCATTTTAGAACAGCATAAACAATTCAAGTGATTAATATCCCCCTTTTCGATTTGCAGCAGAACTCCCAAACAGGGGAAAAGTTCTGCTCCGAACAGCAAATTCCATTGAAGTCTATGGGAACCGAATATAAGAAATCAAAGGTGCCCATTTTGAAGGTTAATATGCAAGTAATTGGCCATAAAAGGGGTATGGGGCTCAGTTTGCCAAACACTAGTGATTAATAACTCTTTCTTTTGAGGTTAAGCCATCCTTATTTCCAATGCTGGATTCCTTGTAACTTTCAAATTATGAGTTTTAAAATTCCCCTTTCCTATAGTTTATGGCTTTTTTTCAACATTTGAAGTAAGACAGATAGGGTTGATTTTTATCTTTTTAAGTGTATTGCCCTTGGGAATCAATTTTGCAATGTGTTTGAATAAAGTGAGTTTGAAACAATCCCATTTCTGTTCTGTGTTCATTTAAGTATATGTAAACTCTCACCTTGTAAAACAACCCTATATAAGCAAAGCTGCTCCCGGTGATTAACATACAGTCCACCCACTAACAACGCATGGTGAAGGTGCTAGCGCAGCTCATCTGTAAGCCACAGAGAAGAAAAGGACCTGGAATCCGCTGTACTTCTTCAATTCAAATTATTACATTTTCTTTACAATCACCACAGACAGTTTGGGGTATAGCTAAAAGTTAACGCGTTTTATGCTACAGTTGGTGCTTACTCATAACCCCCATAACCCGGAGGTTATGCGTAAATGCTAACTGTAGCGTGAAACGCGTTAACTTTCAGCTGTACCCCACACTGTCTGTGATGATTTTAAAGAAAAGAAAGGTTGAAGTGCAGCGGATTCTGCATCCTTTTCTTCTCTGTTGTAAAACAACCCATTCAGTTTAAAATAGAAATGAAAGGCAAACTAATATATATATATATATATATATATATATATATATATACATACACACGCACATTATAAATAAATGTTTGCCCTCACATAATCTCTGTTCTTGGCTGCATAAGGAGCTCAGAGAGCTAGTGAAGGAGAAACAGCAGCACACTGAGAATGGCTGTGCGGGGGGGGGGGGGGTTGTCAGCACAAGTCTGATCATTGGAAGAGAGCAAGCTGAGTTCTAAGCACAGATAGAGAACTGACCATGCTGTGCTCTCATGACTAGTGTGGCTAGTTTTTATTAAGGAAAGCAGAGGGACTGGCAGGGACACCTGGGATTTCACACAAAGGAAGCAATACAAAAAGAACATGATCATTTTTCATACAAGTGTAGGCACATATTAGGAATAGGAAATGTTGGGTTGGCATATTCTTTAATGACAGTATTTCTTCCAAGTCTAAGTTCTGGAGAGCAGTCCACGGTATTGGAAAATTGTCTCTCTTAACATTAAGGGCCAATTATACTTGTCTGTTACTAAAGCATGCTGCATGCAATCGGAACACTATGAATCCAGCCTAATTCCGCTAGCAAAAGTCCGATGTGAGCTTTTGGTCAAGAATTTCGACCGCGTGTATGCTCCATCCGACTTTTGCTGGCAGAATTTCCGCCAGCAAAAGATTGAAAAAGATTGAAAAAGTTGCGATCGTCTGTAGCAATTCCGACACGCAAAATTCCTACGCATGCTCGGAAACAATTTGACGCATGCTCGGAAGCATTGAACTTAATTTTCTCGGCTCGCCAAAGTGTTGTACGTCAACGCGTTCTTGACGGGCGAAAGTTCAGAGAACTTTTGTGTGACCATGTGTATGCAAGCCAAGCTTGAGCGGAATTCCGACGGAAATTTCCGCTCGTGTGTACAGGGCATAATGCTGCGTACACACAATCGGAATTCTCGTCGGAAAAAGCTCTGATGGTTTTTCCGTTGGAATTCTGATGGAATTCCACTCAAACTGTCTTGCCTACACACGGTCACACCAAATTCCAACGGTCAATAACACTGTGACATACAACACGTTCGATGGCACTATAAAAGGGAAGTTTAAAGCTTCAGAGCATGCGTCGAATTGTTTCCGAGCATGCGTCGGAATTTTGCGTGTCGGAATTGCATACACACGATCGGAATTTCCGATTTTTTCCGTCTGAAAAATTAAGAACAGGCTCTCAATCTAAAGTCCGTCGGAAATGCCGTCAGAAAAAGACCGATGGGCATACACACGGTCGGAAAATCGAATGAAAAGCTCCCATCGGACTGTTTCCATTGGAAATTCCAGCCGTGTGTACGCGGCATAAGTGTTTTTGTCTATCCAGTATGTGTTTGCTGTTTATAACATAAATAAAATGATGTTACTGCTGCACACATTTTCTGTTATATGAACATTATTTTATGTTTCATTCAAATGTGTATATTCCTACATACTAGCTAAGACACAAAAAAGGGAATTAATTTGAACTTGCATAACCTGCTACAGTGAGCTGTGTACTTGGAATACGTCACACAAAGCACGATAGCTCTAGATCCCTTGAGCAAAGTGGTGATTACCGCAGTGTAGCAGAAAATAAATACTGAAGAGATTAAATTTGACTGTGGCATGTCAGCCTTTTTATTTAATGTTGCCTTATCGCACAGTGAAAATGCATCCTTGCTCCCATACTGTAACTGCTTGCAAAAACCCCAGTAGCATTTGAGATGTATTTAATAGCCCCTTGAGATTATACATGCAAAAATACTACATTAAAATGTTTAATTGGCAAGCAGTTTACAGAGCAACTGTAAAAGCAGCAGGGACAATTTACATATTGCTCAAGATGGAATACATACTGAACACTGTAGCAGAGTGGCAAATCAAGCAACAGATTTGCATATGTTTTATGAAATTATGTAACATAAACAGATCACCGAAAGGCACTTCATTTTTATCATGTCTGTGGAAATAAAATCTTTGGATGTTGGATCCAAAGACAAATCAGAGAATCTTTTTTTTTTTAAAGGAAACAGTTTCATGATAACACACACACATACTCATACCCCTTTACACGCACATGAACTTTAGTCTTAGTCCGTAGGGTTCAATATTAAATTGGCCCAACCTTTGCAGCTATAACAGCTTCAACTCTTCTGGGAAGGCTGTCCACAAGGTTTAGGAGTGTGTCTATGGGAATGTTTGACCATTCTTCCAGAATCGCATTTGTGAGCTCAGGCACTGATGTTGGACAAGAAGGCCTGGCTTGCAGTCTCCGCTCTAATTCATCCCAAAGGTGTTCTGTCGGGTTGAGGTAAGGACTCTGTGCTGGTCAGTCAAGTTCCTCAACCCCAAACTCGCTCATCCATGTCTTTATGGACCTTGCTTTGTGCACTGGTGTGAAGTCATGTTGGAACAGGAGGGGCCATCCCCAAACTGTTCCCTCAAAGTTGGAAGCATGAAATTGTCCGAAATGTCTTGGTATGCTGACGCCTTAAGAGTTCCCTTCACTGGAACTAAGAGGCCAAACCCAGCCCCTGAAAAACGACCCCACACCATAATCTCCCCTCCACCAAATGATTTGGACCAGTGCACAAAGCAAGGTCCATACAGACATGGATGAGCAAGTTTGGGGTGAAGGAACTTGACTGGCCTGCACAGAGTCCTGATCTCATCCCGATAGAACACCTATGGGATGAATTAGAGTTGCGGGCCAGGCCTTCTCGCCCAACATCAGCACCTGACCTCACAAATGTGTTTCTGGAAGAATGGTCAAACATTCCCATAGACACACTTCTAAAACTTGTGGACAGCCTTCCCATAAGGGTTGATAGCTGCAAAGGGTGGGTCAACTCAATATTGAACCCTACGGACTAAGACTGGGATGCCATTAAAGTTCACGTGCGTGTAAAGGCAGGCATCCCAATACTTTTGACAATATAGTGTGTATATTTATATATAGATATATATATATCTATATATATATATATATATATATATATAGATATATATCTATATATATTTATACCCAGTATGTATACTGTATATACAGTACACACTAGACTATCTACATTTTGAACCATGCATGCAAAAGGAAATGAGAATTATTAGTAAATTACACAACAGGACCAATATGCTAAAGAAAAACCTAATTCAAATTTTTTTAAATTTTTTTATTAATATAAGTATTTAAGGTATTCAATATTTTTCTTTCAGGTCTAATATTAATCAATAAATAGTAAATAAGTCTGTAACCCTTAACAGTATGACTGTTTTGTAACATTATTTTATGTCTAAGGTCCCCAGCCTCTTTCGTGTCTGGGCTTTTAAAGAGTATATAAAGGCGTTTTTAAACTGTAAAAAGAGTGGGGAAGAATTATGACTCCACCCACCCAGTTTTTATTGCTGTCCATGCATCCGCTGAAGAGATTCACCTTCGTGTTTGTACTGGTGACCATTGTAAATGAGGCAGAAATTATGAGAAATCCAAAAGTTTGAGCTTTTCACCAGAGAAAACCCTCCAGTTGGGATACAAGTTCCTTTGACAACTCTCTTATGGGGTTTCTGTTCCCTTAATAAAGATTTCTACTCATTTCCTGTTACATTTACAGGATGGGAAGCAAAGGGAAGTTTTAACTCTTCACTACTCTATGTAGAATTTTTTTTTTTTTTAAGTTTTGGTTTTAAATACACTCTCAAGTGAAATTCAAGCCTAACGCTAATATTCTTAAAAATGTTTTCCTCTCCTCCTACCTATCCTGCCTACCCTGTGTATACATGATCTGTATACTTAACTTTTTTAACTGCTCCGGTGGTCCAGTCATGTGATCATGTAGTTCCAACTACCCTTTGGCAGTGAGCAGTGGCTGTAGGTGAAAGGAGGGAGAGTCAACAACAGTGGGCCATGGGAGCCTATAGGTGACATCACTGCTCCCAGGAATTCCCAGTTGTTGGATATTGATTATTATTCCTGACAATCTCACCTCACTTCAATACTGAAAAACATACGCATTTCATCAATGGGAAGTGATTTTGTTGGATACTAAAGACTGTCATCTGTGGATACCTGGTGAATTGTGCTATAACCTTTAATGCTTGAGAAATAGAAGGATGACTGATATTTTAGGAGCACTTCCAGTATTATTTTAGAAAAGAATAAACAATTAGTGGGACACCCTGCCATGTACCAATAATAATGGTATATAATTGGAAGGTAATTTAATTTACTCAAAGTCTTGACCTAGCTTTTGCCTATAGTAAGAGAATACAATTTAGCATATCAGATCCTCAGCCAATGGTTCTTAATACAGTAGTTATAAAGTTAAACCCCCTACTGTCAAATGCCTTCCTGGCATTTGGTGACAAATTTATAAAGTGGTTTATAACCCAGTTTGTTAGGCAGATTCTGCTTAGAGTTATCTCTTGCAACAAAATGCAATATAAAACCTACAATCCAGGGGATATTGTTGATATGTGATTTTTCTACTAGCTATTCTACTAAATAATTTGAATTTTTTTTTGTATCCATCTCCTGACTTGTGCCTGTCCTTAACTTTATCCCGGAGATCTTTTGACAGTGCCTTGCCACCCATAGTTGATTGTTTGCTTCAGTTGCACTACCAGGGACTGAAATGGTCCAGAAAAGCTCTTTTCAAGCTGAGATAATCAAAATGACCACGGCTGATCACAGCTGAAAGTCAAATGAGTTTGTTTGCCATTGAAAAGGTGATTCGCTACACCTGATTGAGCTTACAAGTCATTTTTAGGAGAGGGGTGACCCTTTTTCCAACTCAGTGACTCTGATTTTGAAAAGATTTTTTGACATGTTGGTGTTATATCTTTAACTTGGATGTTATAAGGTGCACTGAGTAAATGCAGCGGGATACAACAAAAACTGTGCCTTTCTTCATTTCAGGCTGCAAAGCAACAAAATGTCATTATTTTAAAGAAGATGATTCTTTTCTATACCCACTGTATATGGAAGTTTGTATTTCTGTTCACACATAAGATTTACACAGCTCTGTCACCTAGTGTGGCCCTATTTGGTAGGGCATGTGATCTACATTTTCACTGCTGCAGTTTACTAACACTTATGCTGCGTACACACGAGCGGAATTTCCGTCGGAAAAATCTTGGATGTTTTTTCCGACAGAATTACGCTCAAGCTTGGCTTGCATACACGCGGTCACACAAAAGTTTGCTGAACTTCCGACCATTAAGAAGACAGTGAAGTACAACACTACGATGAACCGAGAAAATTAAGTTCAATGCTTCCGAGCATTCGTCAAATTGTTTCCGAGCATGCGTAGGAATTTTGCGCGTCGGAATTGGTACAGGCGATCAGAATTTTACGATCTGAACTTTTTCCGACCGCAAAAATTGAGAACATGCTCTCAATCTTTTGCTGGCTGGAATTCCGCCAGCAAAAGTCAGATGGAGCATACACACGGTCGAATTTTCAGACCAAAAGCTCTCATCTGACTTTTGCTGGCGGAATTTCCGCTTGTGTGTACGGGGCATCACAGTTCTTTTCCCTTCCCCAGCCTGTGAATGGACAGTGAAAGTTGAAGCAGCACACAGATAAGCTCATCTCTCCTTCATTCTTCTCTTTCCTTCTAGCATATGACAGCTTATGAGCAACTGACTGTCTCTTTGTGTCGTTTCTCCATTTCCCACTGTGAGTTCTGTTGTACAACAGCCTAGAAGAGGCTGATTGTCAGATTCAGGTACTTACTGTTTGCATTTAAAAAACAATTTAAGGATGTATTAACCGGTTCCCGACCGGCGCACGACGATATACGTCGGCAGAATGGCACGGACAGGCAGGAGGGCGTATATATAAGTCCCTCTTTTAAGCCGTCCGTGCCATTGGGAGCGCGCCGGGAGCGGCGCGCTCCCGTGCCGGTCGGGACCCCCGTGAGGCCGGTTGCGGGTCCCGCGGACTTGATCGCCGCGGGGACACCTGCGATTGTCTCACGGGAAGGCAGAACGGGGAGATGCGGAAATAGACAGCATCTCCCCGTTCTGCCTAACAACTAGTGACGCCAATCTCTGCTCCCTGTGATTGGAGCAGAGATCAGCATTCACTAGCTGACAGCCACGCCCCCCACAGTGAGAAACACACTCCTAGGCATACTTAACCCCTACACTGCCCCCTTGTGATTAACCCCTTCACTGCCAGTGTCATTTATACAGGAATCAATGCATTTAAATAGCATTGATTGCTGTATAAATGACAATGGTCCCAAAAATGTGTCAAAAATGTCCGATGTGTCCGCCATAATGTCGCAGTCACAATAAAAATCGCTGATCGCTGCCATTACTAATAAAAAAAAAATATTAATAAAAATGCTATAAAACTATCCCCTATCTTGTAAATGCTATAACTTCTGCGCAAACCAATCAATAATCGCTTATTGCGATTTTTTTTACCAAAAATATGTAGAAGAATACGTATCGGCCTAAACTGAGGACAACATTTTTTTTTTTATATATTTTTGGGGGATATTTATTATAGCAAAAAATAAAAAATAATGTGTTTTTTTTTCAAAATTGTCGCTCTTTTTTGTTTATAGCACAAAAAATAAAAACCGCAGGGGCGATCAAATACCACCAAAAGAAAGCTCTATTTGTGGGAAAAAAAGGACGTTAATTTTGTTTGGGAGCCACGTCGCACGACAGCGCAATTGTCAGTTAAAGCGACGCAGTGCCGAATCGCAAAAAGGGGCCTGGTCCTTTGGCTGCAAATTGGTCCGGTCTGAAAGTGGTTAAGGGATACAGAGCTGCATAAGTATTTTATATTTGCCTGGAGTTTGGTTTTAATTAAACTTTAACATATATTAGATGCATATGTGGTTAGCGTAAAGCGGATTTCCACCCAAAAGTGGAACCTCTGCTTATCTTTTTCCCTCCACCTCCAGTGCCACAATTGGCACCTTTCGGGGGGGGGGGGGAACCCTTCCACACTTCTGGGAGACGGCGCCGTGGCGCTGTCCCTCGGAAGTTCAGCCCCCCTCTTCCTTCCTATGCCGCCGGGCCAGTTAGAAAGCACAGCGCGCTTTGCGCATGTGCAGTAAGGAACCGGCTGTGAAGCCAAAAGGCTTCACTGAAGGTTTCCCTTAGTGGAGATAGAGGCGGCAGCACCCGACAGCCGATCCGAAAATTGTCAGGGGTGCCAAAATCACAGGCTCCCTGGACAGGTAAGTGTGTATTTTAAAAGTCAGCAGCTACAGTATTTGTAGCTGGTGACTTTAATTTTTTTTTTTCCCCAGGCCGAACACCACTTTAAACAGGAGGTTTTCACATATTAGTATTCAAAGAAATGCTACATCCCTGTAACTCCATTTAAAACTTCTAGTGTGCTAAATCTAAGAAGCTTTCAGGACATTGGTATAGATATCATAATTCATGCATAAGGTAGCCACTAATTTAAAAGATGAGATTGTGCCAAAAAATGAATGAAAAAAAAAAGAGCATAGAAAGTCACAGCTGGCCAAGTGTAGTGTTTTCTAAGGTAGTTGAGTATCTGTCGCCCGCAATGTTTTGTCATTTAAAAGTGGTTACTCACATCTGTAGGGTTGCGAGAAACCCCATGTTGGGATCAGTCAACCTTGAGATCAGCTTGTGGAGAATGCTTCCGTCTCCAAGCAGGCCTTTTGAGATGGGAGATTGCATTTGATGCTGGTCACAGTTCAAGAACATTACCATACATTGTATGAGTGGTCAAGCAGATCTAGAAATAAGCATGCTTTAGCCCTGAAAGGATATGAAGATATGTAGAATTGCCTGTACAGTCATGGAATCATTAGATGAGTATCATAAAGGTATTTTGCCATTAAATGCGTTAATGATACTCTGTATAACTTTTTTAATAATATACCTTTATAATACTCATCAGATGAATCCTTGACTGTACTGATGCTTCTGCAAATAATAATATCTCTTTTGGAACCACACTGTACTTGCCCATAATTTTTCCTTAGGATTCATGCGGTCTTCTGGAAGAGTAA
Organism: Lithobates sylvaticus; assembly: GCA_028564925.1. NCBI lineage: Eukaryota > Metazoa > Chordata > Amphibia > Anura > Ranidae > Lithobates > Lithobates sylvaticus. The sequence continues at coordinate 1,565,585 of JAQSEC010001744.1, read as the reverse complement.
ACTAATCATGAGGAGTGCAGAGCCAGGGAAACCCTAACTGTAAAATCAATGTAATTTCAGCAGTTACCGCAAATCAGAGTAATTTCTAATATTATTAACTTACTTATTAGGTGGCTAAGGCATAAAATATATTTATATATAATAGCAGTGGTTGTACAAGAGGTTCTGATTTGTAGAACAGTATTCTTGTAAAGGTCTGATGGTCTGACAGTTTATAAGAAACTTGACAAGTTTATAAACTGTAAGAGTAATAAAAAAAAAGAAAAAGAAAGAACAAAAGAAAACACAAGCAATAAAAGCAAAGAAGCAATCAATGAGCAAATGATTTGCTGCCATCAGACGTGTCAATACAGGATACCTGGACACTTTGTGGTAGCCAAGTTGTACACAATAAATCTGTCAACTTCACAATTTATTCATAATGGCTTAAAGATATATTTTTCCAATAAAATATATCCTATTAAACACATACCACTACAATAGTTGGTTATATGTATATAGTCTTGCTCTCTGAGCTTCCAAAATAGTAAGGTAGAGCTTTAAATAACCTTAAAGTGTATGAAAACCCAAAATCAATTTTTCAGTATGCTTTAATGCAGGGGTATTGAATTAAAGGTCCAGTCAGTAACATTTTCTTCCAGCAGAGGTCAGAGTCTCATGTTTGTGCTATGACCCAGATCTTTATTATCACAGCCTCTCCCCATCCCTTACATTACAGCTTTCCCTTTACATTAGCGTCACCCGTCCTTCCCTTTGCAACAAAGCCCTCTTCACATCACAGTCCTCCTTTACACCACAGCACTAGGGATGGGCCCGGTGCTCGATGCGAACCCACGTTCGCATCGAGCACCGGGCGTTCGCTCGCTCGGCGAGCCCAGAACTATTTTGGCCGCTCGCATCACGTTTCGTGTGATGCGAGCGGCCCCGCAATGCATTGCGGCCGGCGCGGCCGGCGCAGTGCATTGCTGGCTGATGATTGGCCAAGCATGCACTGTGACCCCGCATGCTTGGCCAATCACAGCCCCGGAAACTCGAAGAGCCATAATTGGCTACAGGCAGGACGCCTGTAGCCAATTACAGCTCAGGGGCTGTAGTACACGCCCCCCCCTATAAAAGGCCGCCACGCCGTCTGCGCCGGTCACATGCTGTTCCGGCGCAGATTGAGCAGGCTGATTCTGTGACACTCTGCTCGATTTAGTTAGGTAGAGAGATTCACTTACAGAAATTGAGTTAGATAGATTCAGTTACAAAGATTGATTGAGAAAGAGGGGCTTGTAGTGTGTTCGTGGCAGGCAGGCAGAGCTCCTATATTTTGTTACCAGAAGCACCTATAGGACTTGTAGTGTGTTCGTGGCAGGCAGGCAGAGCTCCTATATTTTGTTACCAGAAGCACCTATAGGACTTGTAGTGTGTTCGTGGCAGGCAGGCAGAGCTCCTATATTTTGTTACCAGAAGCACCTATAGGACTTGTAGTGTGTTCGTGGCAGGCAGGCAGAGCTCCTATATTTTGTTACCAGAAGCACCTATAGGACTTGTAGTGTGTTCGTGGCAGGCAGGCAGAGCTCCTATATTTTGTTCCCAGAAGCACCTATAGGACTTGTAGTGTGTTCGTGGCAGGCAGGCAGAGCTCCTATATATTGTTCCCAGAAGCACCTATAGGACTTGTAGTGTGTTAGTCCCATCACACACACAGAGCTATATTTTGTTCCCAGAAGCACCTATAGGACTTGAAGTGTGTTAGTCCCATCACACACACAGAGCTATATTTTGTTCCCAGAAGCACCTATAGGACTTGAAGTGTGTTAGTCCCATCACACACACAGAGCTATATTTTGTTCCCAGAGGCACCTATAGGACTTGAAGTGTGTTAGTCCCATTACACACACAGAGCTATATTTTGTTCCCAGAGGCACCTATAGGACTTGAAGTGTTTGGGGCGCTAAAAATCTATAGCACAAATGGAAATATTTGTAAGTAATAAAAACTGCAAATATAACTCTTAGGTGAGGTGTAAGTGCCTCTAGTATGGTGTAAAAAACCCTGGTGGAAGGCTCCTGTTCAAAATTGATGTGAACCTCCAATTTAAATCCAATTTAAATCATATTGAATGGTGAGTATTAGAAAGCGCTGGTATGGTGATATAAAGTAGAACCAAATTCTATATAAGTGTATGATAATCAACACAAATTATTGTGACTTTCTACACGTCCAATACATATTATTAAAACCAAACAGTGACCTCTTAGTCGTGACTAAGTGCTATTATATGTGTATTGATAATACACCTATATGCACCAATAATTATGTGCCCCCACAAACAATTTAATCAGTACATAATATATATGATTAGAAAAAAACCACAAAAAACCACAGTGTACCGCGACTGTGGTAAGTGAAAATCGCACTGAATGGTGGAACAAACTCCCCCTTAATGAAGTCTGGATTCCAACCACACCAATGTCCTAGACATAAAAGTGAGTAGTGATAAATAATTCAAAATGTTTCTAACATCCAAGAATTCACCATACAAACAAAAAATATAAATCTAAAAAGTTCATGAAAAATAAATAATAAATAGCAGCAGTTGAGTGTAGAATTTCACTTTTGCTTAATAAATGTGAATCCCTTCACCGCATAGATAAATTCTTCTTTCACCCAGGTGAAAATAATAGTGAAGCTGGCCGCTTACCGGAAGATGTTGATTGTTTTAACTAAAAAACAATCACAAGCGCTTGTTACAGGACAAAGCCTGTTTGGGTACACCAAAGGAAAAAACTTTTGAGACACTTCCTCCTCCTCCTCCTCTCAGATTTGCTCAGACCAGGTCATGGGTAGATGTATATGTGGAATTGAAAAAACACTTCATAGTGTAATTTTGCCTTTTATTTAGTTAAAAAACAGTGTAACAACAAAAGCCAAATGGCCACTCACATTATCCAGTGCCCGCCCGGCACTGGGGTTGCTTGCCTTGATAAAAACAATGGTAGGAAAAAGCTGCTCTCCCTCTAAAGGACTCCTATGCCGGTCGGCGTGCGTGTCACCTCCTCGCGCCGACAACCAACAGAAACCGGATATCCTGGGAGGCTTACGTTCAATGTCGTGATCAGGTGCCGCCTCCGACGCGCGTTTCGTGATGTCACGTCTTCAGACGCCCCCCTGACGTGACATCACGAAACGCGCGTCGGAGGCGGCACCTGATCACGACATTGAACGTAAGCCTCCCAGGATATCCGGTTTCTGTTGGTTGTCGGCGCGAGGAGGTGACACGCACGCCGACCGGCATAGGAGTCCTTTAGAGGGAGAGCAGCTTTTTCCTACCATTGTTTTTATCAAGGCAAGCAACCCCAGTGCCGGGCGGGCACTGGATAATGTGAGTGGCCATTTGGCTTTTGTTGTTACACTGTTTTTTAACTAAATAAAAGGCAAAATTACACTATGAAGTGTTTTTTCAATTCCACATATACATCTACCCATGACCTGGTCTGAGCAAATCTGAGAGGAGGAGGAGGAGGAAGTGTCTCAAAAGTTTTTTCCTTTGGTGTACCCAAACAGGCTTTGTCCTGTAACAAGCGCTTGTGATTGTTTTTTAGTTAAAACAATCAACATCTTCCGGTAAGCGGCCAGCTTCACTATTATTTTCACCTGGGTGAAAGAAGAATTTATCTATGCGGTGAAGGGATTCACATTTATTAAGCAAAAGTGAAATTCTACACTCAACTGCTGCTATTTATTATTTATTTTTCATGAACTTTTTAGATTTATATTTTTTGTTTGTATGGTGAATTCTTGGATGTTAGAAACATTTTGAATTATTTATCACTACTCACTTTTATGTGTAGGACATTGGTGTGGTTGGAATCCAGACTTCATTAAGGGGGAGTTTGTTCCACCATTCAGTGCGATTTTCACTTACCACAGTCGCGGTACACTGTGGTTTTTTGTGGTTTTTTTTCTAATCATATATATTATGTACTGATTAAATTGTTTGTGGGGGCACATAATTATTGGTGCATATAGGTGTATTATCAATACACATATAATAGCACTTAGTCACGACTAAGAGGTCACTGTTTGGTTTTAATAATATGTATTGGACGTGTAGAAAGTCACAATAATTTGTGTTGATTATCATACACTTATATAGAATTTGGTTCTACTTTATATCACCATACCAGCGCTTTCTAATACTCACCATTCAATATGATTTAAATTGGATTTAAATTGGAGGTTCACATCAATTTTGAACAGGAGCCTTCCACCAGGGTTTTTTACACCATACTAGAGGCACTTACACCTCACCTAAGAGTTATATTTGCAGTTTTTATTACTTACAAATATTTCCATTTGTGCTATAGATTTTTAGCGCCCCAAATACCAAAACCTCACCATTTAACAAATCTATGGATTTCCAAGGGAGCAGCTTTTTATATAGTCAATTACGCTTAATTGAATAGGAATGATAATTTAGTGTGTTTTTTTTGGGCGCACTTTATCATTACTATTATATCCTACATATTTATATGACCAATTAATAATAATTTTTTTGATTATACTGCTTCTCTCTCTACCTAGCGCGGGGTTGAGATAACTCATTTATTGGGGTTGTCTACATCCACAGGACTTGAAGTGTGTTAGTCCCATTACACACACAGAGCTATATTTTCTTCCCAGAAGCACCTATAGGACTTGAAGTGTGTTAGTCCCATCACACACACAGAGCTATATTTTCTTCCCAGAAGCACCTATAGGACTTGAAGTGTGTTAGTCCCATTACACACACAGAGCTATATTTTCTTCCCAGAAGCACCTATAGGACTTGAAGTGTGTTAGTCCCATCACACACACAGAGCTATATTTTCTTCCCAGAAGCACCTATAGGACTTGAAGTGTGTTAGTCCCATCACACACACAGAGCTATATTTTGTTCCCAGAGGCACCTATAGGACTTGAAGTGTGTTAGTCCCATTACACACACAGAGCTATATTTTCTTCCCAGAAGCACCTATAGGACTTGAAGTGTGTTAGTCCCATCACACACACAGAGCTATATTTTGTTCCCAGAAGCACCTATAGGACTTGAAGTGTGTTAGTCCCATCACACACACAGAGCTATATTTTCTTCCCAGAAGCACCTATAGGACTTGAAGTGTGTTAGTCCCATCACACACACAGAGCTATATTTTGTTCCCAGAGGCACCTATAGGACTTGAAGTGTGTTAGTCCCATTACACACACAGAGCTATATTTTCTTCCCAGAAGCACCTATAGGACTTGAAGTGTGTTAGTCCCATCACACACACAGAGCTATATTTTGTTCCCAGAAGCACCTATAGGACTTGAAGTGTGTTAGTCCCATCACACACACAGAGCTATATTTTGTTCCCAGAAGAACCTATAGGACTTGAAGTGTGTTAGTCCCATCACACACACAGAGCTATATTTTCTTCCCAGAAGCACCTATAGGACTTGAAGTGTGTTAGTCCCATCACACACACATAGCTATATTTTGTTCCCAGAGGCACCTATAGGACTTGAAGTGTGTTAGTCCCATTACACACACAGAGCTATATTTTCTTCCCAGAAGCACCTATAGGACTTGAAGTGTGTTAGTCCCATCACACACACAGAGCTATATTTTGTTCCCAGAAGCACCTATAGGACTTGAAGTGTGTTAGTCCCATCACACACACAGAGCTATATTTTCTTCCCAGAAGCACCTATAGGACTTGAAGTGTGTTAGTCCCATCACACACACAGAGCTATATTTTGTTCCCAGAGGCACCTATAGGACTTGAAGTGTGTTAGTCCCATCACACACACAGAGCTATATTTTGTTCCCAGAAGCACCTATAGGACTTGAAGTGTGTTAGTCCCATCACACACACAGAGCTATATTTTGTTCCCAGAAGCACCTATAGGACTTGAAGTGTGTTAGTCCCATCACACACACAGAGCTATATTTTGTTCCCAGAAGCACCTATAGGACTTGAAGTGTGTTAGTCCCATTACACACACAGAGCTATATTTTCTTCCCAGAAGCACCTATAGGACTTGAAGTGTGTTAGTCCCATCACACACACAGAGCTATATTTTGTTCCCAGAAGCACCTATAGGACTTGAAGTGTGTTAGTCCCATCACACACACAGAGCTATATTTTGTTCCCAGAAGCACCTATAGGACTTGAAGTGTGTTAGTCCCATCACACACACAGAGCTATATTTTGTTCCCAGAAGCACCTATAGGACTTGAAGTGTGTTAGTCCCATCACACACACAGAGCTATATTTTGTTCCCAGAAGCACCTATAGGACTTGAAGTGTGTTAGTCCCATCACACACACAGAGCTATATTTTGTTCCCAGAAGAACCTATAGGACTTGAAGTGTGTTAGTCCCATCACACACACAGAGCTATATTTTCTTCCCAGAAGCACCTATAGGACTTGAAGTGTGTTAGTCCCATCACACACACAGAGCTATATTTTGTTCCCAGAGGCACCTATAGGACTTGAAGTGTGTTAGTCCCATTACACACACAGAGCTATATTTTCTTCCCAGAAGCACCTATAGGACTTGAAGTGTGTTAGTCCCATCACACACACAGAGCTATATTTTGTTCCCAGAAGCACCTATAGGACTTGAAGTGTGTTAGTCCCATCACACACACAGAGCTATATTTTGTTCCCAGAAGAACCTATAGGACTTGAAGTGTGTTAGTCCCATCACACACACAGAGCTATATTTTGTTCCCAGAAGCACCTATAGGACTTGAAGTGTGTTAGTCCCATCACACACACAGAGCTATATTTTGTTCCCAGAAGCACCTATAGGACTTGAAGTGTGTTAGTCCCATCACACACACAGAGCTATATTTTGTTCCCAGAAGCACCTATAGGACTTGAAGTGTGTTAGTCCCATTACACACACAGAGCTATATTTTCTTCCCAGAAGCACCTATAGGACTTGAAGTGTGTTAGTCCCATCACACACACAGAGCTATATTTTGTTCCCAGAAGCACCTATAGGACTTGAAGTGTGTTAGTCCCATCACACACACAGAGCTATATTTTGTTCCCAGAAGCACCTATAGGACTTGAAGTGTGTTAGTCCCATCACACACACAGAGCTATATTTTGTTCCCAGAAGCAACTATAGGACTTGAAGTGTGTTAGTCCCATCACACAGACCTTTATTTTCTTCCCAGAAGCACCTATAGGACTTGAAGTGTGTTAGTCCCATCACACAGAGCTCCTCTATTTTCTTTGCAGAAGCACCCATAGGACTTCTAGTGTGTTAGTGGCATCACACAGAGCTCCTATATATTCTTCTCAGCAGCACCCACAGGACTTCTAGTGTGTTAGTGGCATCACACAGAGCTCCTCTATTTTCTTTGCAGAAGCACCCACAGGACTTCTAGTGTGTTAGTGGCATCACACAGAGCTCCTCTATTTTCTTTGCAGAAGCACCCATAGGACTTCTAGTGTGTTAGTGGCATCACACAGAGCTCCTATATATTCTTCTCAGCAGCACCCACAGGACTTCTAGTGTGTTAGTGGCATCACACAGAGCTCCTCTATTTTCTTTGCATAAGCACCCACAGGACTTCTAGTGTGTTAGTGGCATCACACAGAGCTCCTCTATTTTCTTTGCAGAAGCACCCACAGGACTTCTAGTGTGTTAGTGGCATCACACAGAGCTCCTCTATTTTCTTTGCAGAAGCACCCACAGGACTTCTAGTGTGTTAGTGGCATCACACAGAGCTCCTCTATTTTCTTTGCATAAGCACCCACAGGACTTCTAGTGTGTTAGTGGCATCACACAGAGCTCCTCTATTTTTTTTGCAGAAGCATCCACAGGACTTCTAGTGTGTTAGTGGCATCACACAGAGCTCCTCTATTTTCTTTGCAGAAGCACCCACAGGACTTCTAGTGTGTTAGTGGCATCACACAGAGCTCCTCTATTTTCTTTGCAGAAGCACCCACAGGACTTCTAGTGTGTTAGTGGCATCACACAGAGCTCCTCTATTTTCTTTGCAGAAGCACCCACAGGACTTCTAGTGTGTTAGTGGCATCACACAGAGCTCCTCTATTTTCTTTGCAGAAGCACCCACAGGACTTCTAGTGTGTTAGTGGCATCACACAGAGCTCCTCTATTTTCTTTGCAGAAGCACCCACAGGACTTCTAGTGTGTTAGTGGCATCACACAGAGCTCCTCTATTTTCTTTGCATAAGCACCCACAGGACTTCTAGTGTGTTAGTGGCATCACACAGAGCTCCTCTATTTTCTTTGCAGAAGCACCCATAGGACTTCTAGTGTGTTAGTGGCATCACACAGAGCTCCTATATATTCTTCTCAGCAGCACCCACAGGACTTCTAGTGTGTTAGTGGCATCACACAGAGCTCCTCTATTTTCTTTGCAGAAGCACCCACAGGACTTCTAGTGTGTTAGTGGCATCACACAGAGCTCCTCTATTTTCTTTGCAGAAGCACCCACAGGACTTCTAGTGTGTTAGTGGCATCACACAGAGCTCCTCTATTTTCTTTGCAGAAGCACCCACAGGACTTCTAGTGTGTTAGTGGCATCACACAGAGCTCCTCTATTTTCTTTGCATAAGCACCCACAGGACTTCTAGTGTGTTAGTGGCATCACACAGAGCTCCTCTATTTTCTTTGCAGAAGCACCCATAGGACTTCTAGTGTGTTAGTGGCATCACACAGAGCTCCTATATATTCTTCTCAGCAGCACCCACAGGACTTCTAGTGTGTTAGTGGCATCACACAGAGCTCCTCTATTTTCTTTGCAGAAGCACCCATAGGACTTCTAGTGTGTTAGTGGCATCACACAGAGCTCCTATATTTTCTTCTCAGCAGCACCCACAGGACTACCGACTACAATGGCTGGAAGACCGCCAAGGGGAGGCAGAGCGTGCAGAGCCAAGAACACAGGGCAGGCAGGCTCTGTTTCTAGTGGACGTGGCCGTGGACGTGGACGTGGTCGTGCATCGTCATCAGCACGTGGCCATGGGACACGCGCGTCTTTGTTTTCGGCAGCTGGACATGTGGAGCCGCATCATGCTGAAGGCTTGGTAGAATGGATGACCAAGCCCTCCTCATCCTCCTCATCCTCTCTCACCCAGGCTCAGGGTACTGACAGAGCATCATCAGCCACCCCTTCCCTAGACCCACCATGTCCTCCTGAGGAGTCCCCCGAACTCTTTGAGCACAGTGTTGGGTACATGCTCCAGGAGGATGCCCAACGATTCGAAGGCTCGGATGACGATACCCAGCTTGAGGAATCTGGCAGTACTGTTCCACCAGCTGCAGCTTACTGCCAGGTTTGCTCTAGTGGTGAAGAGGGAGGGGATGATGAGGTCACTGACTCCACGTGGGTGCCTCAAGGGAGAGAGGATGAGGAGGAGGACGAGGAGGAGGAGGATGCGGCGTCACATGTCCAACGAGGCAGGATGCCCCCTGGAGGCCAGGTAGAGGCCAGCACAGCAACTGTACAACACCGCAGAGCTCCGCCTGTGCAGGGCGCTGCCTCTGCACGTTATCAGAAAAGTTCTTTGGTGTGGGCCTTTTTTGAGACGAGTGCAGCAGATCGCACCACTGCTATTTGCAATATTTGTCTCAAGCGTATCTCGCGTGGCCAAAACATCAGCCGCTTGGGCACGACAAGCATGACCAGACATATGGCGACCTGCCATGCAGCTCGTTGGCAGGCACACATAAAAGACCCACACCAAAGAACTAAGCGGACCTCTCCTTGCTCCTCCTCAGCTGGGATCTCCATCCCCACTACACCTTCAGTCCTCTCTGAAAGCTGCTCTGAGAGGACTGAAGGTGTAGAATTCGGTGTGTCACAACCAAGTACTTGCAGTACACCGACGTCCGATTGCAGCAGGCAAATTTCCCTGCCCCAGCTGCTGGACCGTAGAAAGAAGTACACTCCCAGCCATCCACATGCCCAGCGGTTGAATGCTAGCCTTGCTAAATTGCTAGCACTTCAACTGCTGCCTTTTCAGTTGGTAGACTCGGCCCCCTTCCGTGAGTTTGTTCAATGTGCGGTTCCTCAGTGGCAGGTTCCCAAACGCCACTTTTTCTCGCGGAAGGCGTTTCCGTCTCTCTACCGGCATGTGGAGGGCAATGTCCATGCCTCGCTGGACAGGGCGGTCAGCGGTAAGGTGCATATTACCGCTGACTCATGGTCCAGCAGGCATGGACAGGGACGGTACCTTTCTTTCACGGCCCATTGGGTCACTCTATTGGCAGCTGGGAGGGATGCAGGACAAGGTGCAGTAGTGTTGGAGGTTGTTCCGCCACCACGCCTCCAAAACGCGACTACTGCTACTGGTTGTGACACACCTCTCTCCTCCACCCCCCTCCTCTTCTTCTTCCTCCAGTGCTCTGTCCTTGGAACCAGCGGTGCTCCGTAGGCGTACAAGGGGCTACGCAAGTACGCAGGCAAAAAGATGCCATGCCGTGCTTGCGCTGGTGTGTTTGGGGGACAGGAGCCACACTGGGCCAGAGGTTCTGGCAGCTCTGCAGGGGCAGGCCGAGAGGTGGTTGACGCCACGTCAGCTTAAGCCAGGAATGGTCGTTTCTGACAATGGCACCAACCTCCTCTCCGCCCTGCGACAGGGGCAGCTCACCCATGTGCCCTGCATGGCTCACGTCCTCAACCTGGTGGTGCAGCGGTTCTTGGGCAGGTTCCCAGGCTTACAGGATGTCCTGAGGCAGGCCAGGAAAGTCTGTGTGCATTTCCGCCGATCTTATAATGCCAGTGCTCGGCTGACTGAGCTGCAAAAGGAGCTGAACCTGCCCAAGAACCGCCTAATATGTGACATGCCCACCAGGTGGAACTCAACGTTGGCCATGCTGCAGCGACTGCACACGCAGCAGAGGGCCATCAATGAGTACCTTTGCGACTACGGCACCAGGACAGGGTCAGGGGAGCTTGTTTTTTTTTCCCCACGTCAGTGGAGCATGATCAGGGATGCATGCACTGTCCTCTCACCATTTGAGGAGGCCACGAGGATGGTGAGCAGTGACAGTGCATGCATCAGTGACACTGTCCCTCTTGTCCACCTGTTGGAGCATACGCTGCGTGGGATAATGGACAGGGCACTTGAGGCAGAACAGAGGCAGGAAGAGGAGGACTTCCTTGCCTCTCAAGGCCCCCTTTATCCGGACAGTGTTCCTTCTGTCCCACCCATCACACAGGAAGAGGATGAGGAGGAGGAGGAGGAGGAGGAGGATTGTGTGAGCATGGAGGTGGAGCCTGGCACTCAGCATCAGCAGCAGCAGTCTTTTAGGGATGATGTACAGTCCCAACAAACCAGTGGACTTGTACGTGGCTGGGAGGAGGTGGCTGGCGATCATGTCATCCTCAGTGACCCAGAAGACTCCGGACCGAATGCCTCAGCTAACCTACGCTGCATGGCCTCCCTGATCCTGCAAAGCCTGCGGAAGGATCCTCGTGTTCTTCGGATCAAGGAGAGGGACCATTACTGGCTGGCCACTCTCCTTGATCCGCGGTACAAGGGTAAGGTTGCGGACCTTATCTTGCCGTCGCAGAGGGAGCAGAGGATGAGACATCTCAGGGAGGCCTTGCAGAAAGGTCTGTGCAACGCGTTCCCAGAAACTGGGAGGCTACAAACTCCTGGTCCTGGGCGACGAGTTGCTGAGGCTTCGGTCAGTGGCAGAAGGAGCGGTGGGGAAGGTGGACGTCTGACCGATGCGTTCAGACAATTTTTTAGTCCGCAGCCCCAAGGTATGATCGGTTCCAGCAACCATCGCCAGCGTCTGATATACATGGTGCAGGAATACCTTGGGGCAAGGTCAGACTTGGACACCTTTCCCACCGAAAATCCTCTGGCTTACTGGGTCCTGAGGATGGATCACTGGCCAGAGCTTGCACAGTATGCAATTGAGCTACTGGCCTGTCCTGCCTCCAGCGTTCTTTCCGAACGCACATTCAGTGCTGCTGGAGGATTTGTGACTGATCATAGGGTGCGCCTGTCCACCGCCTCGGTTGATCGACTGACATTCATCAAAATGAATCAGTCTTGGATCACCACCAGCTACCAGGCACCTGAGGCGGATATAACCGAATAATTTTTAATGTCACATCCCTTCAAGACTGCCTATGCTGATGCTGAGTGACTGTCCTCTTATGTTCACTGACTATCCTCTTCCTCCTCCTCAATGATCCATGCCACCAGACCAGTGCCTAAGGCACAATTTTTCAGCCCCTGTTTAACAGGGGCGTGTACTTACAATTTTTTTAAAAAATGCTTCGCAACACGTGTGACTGCTGTGCTCCAAGTACAGTCTCTGTGAGGGCCGTGTTGCAGTGTTGTGGCACCAGCACCAGTGCCTAAGGCACAATTTTTCAGCCCCTGTTTAACAGGGGCGGGTACTTACAATTTTTTAAAAAAATGCTTCGCAACACGTGTGACTGCTGTGCTCCAAGTACAGTATCTGTGAGGGCCGGGTTGCAGTGTTGTGGCACCAGCACCAGTGCCTAAGGCACAATTTTTCAGCCCCTGTTTAACAGGGGCGGGTAATTACAATTTTTTAAAAAAATGCTTCGCAACACGTGTGACTGCTGTGCTCCAAGTACAGTCTCTGTGAGGGGTTGCAGTGTTGTGGCACCAGCACCAGTGCCTAAGGCACAATTTTTCAGCCCCTGTTTAACAGGGGCGGGTAATTACAAATCTTGATCTAATAGTTCACAGCAGGGCCCATTCCTGCGCCCACCAAGAGTAACTATGAGGGCCTGCAGTCTTGTGGCAACACCGTCCACCACCACCGCCAAAGGCCCAATTTTTCTGCCCTGTTCATCAGGTGCTTGCAATTACAAATCTTGATCTAATAACTCACAACAGGGCCCATTCCTGCGCCCACCAAGAGTAACTGTGAGGGCCTACAGTCTTGTGGCAACACCGTCCACCACCACCGCCAAAGGCCCAATTTTTCTGCCCTGTTCATCAGGTGCTTGCAATTACAAATCTTGATCTAATAACTCACAGCAGGGCCCATTCCTGCGCCCACCAAGAGTAACTATGAGGGCCTACAGTCTTGTGGCAACACCGTCCACCACCACCGCCAAAGGCCCAATTTTTCTGCCCTGTTCATCAGGTGCTTGCAATTACAAATCTTGATCTAATAACTCACAGCAGGGCCCATTCCTGCGCCCACCAAGAGTAACTGTGAGAGCTTACAGTCTTGTGGCAACACCGTCCACCACCACCACCACCCCCAATTTTTCTGCCCTGTTCAACAGGTGCATGCAATTACAAATCTTGATCTATTAACTCATAGCAGGGCCCATTCCTGTGCCCACCAGTCTTGTGGCTACACCAACATCTAATAGGGCAAATTTCTGCAGAGTATATACGCCAGGCCCCTACTTTCAAACATCCAACTTACAAACGACTCCTACTTGCAAATGGAAAGAGAAAACAGGAAGTGAGAGGAAATCTACCCCTAGGAAGGGAAATTCTATCCTGTTAGATTTAATTTGGGAAAAAGGTATCTCCTCTCTACTGATACTTTATCACCAATCCTTGTTTCAATTAAAACCCCACTTTTCCAAAAACATTTGTCATTGGGACGGAAAGTGAGGTGACATGTTCTGAACAGATGTGCAAAGACAGCAAATGTTACAGGGGTGATAACCCCTCCCTATGTTCTCCAAAAAGCTTAAAAATAGATTTTTTTGGGATGGAGCTACACTTCATAATGTACCTGTTCAGATTCTACTTAAGAACAAACCTAAAGCCGCAAGTGGTTTTAAATGGCTTCTTTTTTTCCTTTACAAATGTCATTTTGTGCAAGGACAGTTCTAAACACGGGAAACACATGCCACTTCACAGGCATACTTTAGACACCCCCCAGGTACCATATTTAAAGGAAAATTTAACTTTTTTTTTTTCACTTTATGCATCATTAAAATGACTGCTCCCGAAAAAACGTTAGTTTTTTAAAAGTTCTTTTTGCATTGATATATGTCCCCTGGGGCAGGACCCGGGTCCCCAAACCTGTTTTATGACATTAACATGCATATTGGCCGTTGTAATTAGCACTTTTGATTTCGAACGTTCGCGTCCATTATAACGTATAGGGTTCGAAAATTCGCGCGAACTTTCGGTCCGTTCGAAGGTTCTGGTTCGAACCGAACCCGGGGGTGTTCGGCTCATCCCTACACAGCACCCCCTTTAAACATTGCAGAACCCCTTCTTCACATTACAGCACCCCTCTTTACAATACACCCTCCTTTTACAACACAGCCTCCTCTTTACATTACACTGCCCCTTTTACATCACAGCCCCCCTTTGCATCAAAGCCCCCCCATTTACATCACAGTCCTCCTTTATATCTCAGTCCTCCTTTATATCACAGTGCCTACTTTACTTCAGTGTCCTCAGTCCTCCCTTCACATTACAACCCCTCCTTACATTATAGGCCTCCCCCTTTACATCAGTGACCTCAGCCCCCACCTCACATCACATACACCCTCCTCTTCACATCAGTGTGCTCTGTCACCTCTTGACATCACAGCCCCCCTCTTTACGTCCCAGTTCGCTTCACATAAAAGCCCCCGTTACAGCTCCCCTTCCCTGTATCCTAGTCCCCTTCACAACCCCCCTTCCTTACATCCCATTCCCCTTCACATCCTCTCTTTCTTGCATCCCAATCCCCTTCACATCCTCCCTTTCTTGCATCCCTGTCCTTGTCACAGCCCCACCCCAATTTGTATCCCAGTCCCCTTCACAGCCTCTCTTCCTTGTATCCTAGTCCCTTTTATAGGGAAGGAGGATATCACCCGGGATAGGATCCTGATAGAACTGTCATTCAGTCCTGGTCTGGACTACGGTCCACCATTTAGTGATGCCTGCTTTAATGTCTCAATGTGTATAAACTTCAGCCTGCACTGGTAGCTCCTTGAGTTGGCTTTGGGACTGCTTCTTCTATCTAACAGACCTGATAGGCAGGCCAATAGTCAACTGAAGGAAGACACACAGGCAGTAGCATAGTACTGTCAGCCTCTTATAGGAAATGCTGTTCCTGACCAGATCTCCAGATAGGAATAACAGATTTGGGGTTTAAATACTTTTCAAAGGCTGAAATAAATGAGTTTGGCTTGACAAATCAGACATATTACTTGGCACAGATCAACAGCTAAGGCCAATGGACAAAATACTAACTCTGCACTTTTCCTGATCTGAGAAATAGCATAGCAGCGCAAGCTAAAATTCTAGAGATCTTAAATAGAAAAATGACTGGGCTTATATTTAGACTTAAATCATCATACAAGTGCATGATTACCTAGGAATGCTTCATATTTGCCTTTAGTATAAAACCTCAATTTCAGGTGAATGTCTTACAACATTTAACTGTCGTCTGCTTCCTCATCTGGAAGATTTTTTATTACTGCCTGTTTATTTGATGGTTGTCAGATAGTACAGGAAATCAGACAAAAGTTAGAGGTGAGAATTCACATAACGTACAAAGTTGTCGGAAAATCCGATCGTTCCGAGCGCGGTGACGTTCGTTGCGTACAACGGAACTACGTAAAGGCTAGTATCCAATAGCTTTGGTCTCGTAATTTTATCTGAGCATGCGTGGCACTTTGTCCGTCGGAATTCTCTACACACGATCGGAAAAAGTCAGATCGGATATTGTTGTCGGAAAATTTGAGATCCTGCTCTCAAATTTTTTCTGTCGGAAATTCCGACGGAAAAAGCCCGCTAGAGCCCACGATTGGATTTTCCGACAACATAATCCGATCAGACTTTTTCCATCGGAATATCCGACCGTGTGTATGGGGCGTAACAGTTGCCACCTACTTGACTTATTGTTGATGTAAAGATGTAGTAACTTTTCTACATTTCTTCTTATTATATTTTTGTGAATTCTGCATCAGCACAGAATGTACACATGTTGTTTAAGCTTGCACCAACAGAGTGTGCTGGGCAAATATGATTCTGTGTTATGGATATCTGATAGCCTGGCCAATTAGAGGGCCAGAGGAACCAGCTGAGGGATGCTGGGAGAACTATTAAACATCTGAACCACTTCCTTGCCTGTCTATTCCCTCTTGGGCCTTTGCTCTGTGAGAATGTCAGCTTAGAGGTCAGTCTCTCCTATTCCTTGAACCTAGGCACATCTAACAATACAGGGATCTTCTCTCTGGGGAAACCCCAAGGGGGGGGGGGCCTTTAGGTAGACTGCTGGAAGAATAAAGCATAACATCTGGGGGGAAGTAAGCTGCAACTCTCCCCCACATATGGAAATGCAGGGAGGTATAGGTATATGGAAAGTCTTGCACAAGAAGCTTCTCCATGCTATCTTTTCCTGGAAGTGAAGACTGCACTATCATTTGAACCTAGATTGTAAAGGAAGCCTGAGCTCTAGCACAGTCTGTGATTTCGGTGGTAATCACCTGAATCCGGGACTGTGACATCATATGGGGGCGGGGTCACCATGTGACATGAGCCGGTGGCCCGCCCCTTGTCTCTATATAAGTCACAACACTGGCATTCCGGCCAGAGAGAGCGACGAGTCAACATCGGAAGAAGAAGACGACGACGCAGAAGGCACAGCAGGCGGCGGCGACAGCCGCAGCGGCAAGAAGAACAGAAGAGCAGGACCCCCGAAGGCGGAACGAGACCCCCAGACGTCGACGGCGCCGACGAAGAAGAAAGCCGGGCTCCTCTGCTCGTGAAAGAGCTAGGTAAAAGAGCAGAAGAGAGCGGAGGAGTCCGGCGAGAAGACCCCCCAAGACGGAAGAAGACTCCCGGAGCTGTGCAATAAAATATTTTAAAAAATTGTGTTTTTTTTATTTACACTTTTACACCTTAGGTGAATTGGTAGGGGTACATAAGCCCCCTGCCCGCAGACCCCGACAACCAATGGCTAGGGTTGTCGGGAAGAGGCCCTTGTCCTCATCAACATGGGGACAAGGTGCTTTGGGGTGGGGTGGCCTCATGCCCCCCCTTTCCCCAGGGCACCCCCCATGTTGAGAGCATGTGGCCTGGTACGGCTGAGGAGGGGGGCGCTAGCTCGTCCCCACCCCCTTTCCTGACTGACCGGGCTGCGTGCTCGGATAAGGGTCTGAGATGGATTTGGGGGGACCCCCACGCCGTTTTTTTCGGCGTAGGGATTCCCCTTTAAATCCATACCAGGTGACGAGGCTAGCGCAGCGGCATTCACTGCCTTCGCTAGTCCCGTCTACCTGGAGTCACGTTCTAAATGAACGGACTTTCCGATCATGTGTTGGCAAGTCCGTTCATTTCAAAAGTCCCGCGGACTAGCACACAGACGGCGGGATTGTCTGCCGGACTCGCGAGTCCAGCGGACAATTTTAAGTCTGAACTTAAAACTTAGTCCGCCGGACTTTTGGGAGGAAAAAGTCAGCCGGCGCCCACACACGGGCGGATTGTCCGGTGGACTCCAGTCCGGCAGACAATCCCGCGGAAAAGTCCGCTCGTGTGTATCATAATAGGTGAACTGCGAGCGCCATGCTTGACGCTCACAGTCCACCCAGGTGTGTTAGAAAAGCGAAATAATAACACTGAACCGCATCTCCACCAATCAGGTGTGCGGGTCTGTTACCCGTCACCTGATTGGCTGAAACGATAGGTGCAGCTATTTGACACCTATCAGGAGGCGAGGACAGGATATGAGGATGGCAGGAGACGCAAGGAGGACCCCACTCGTGGCCGTCACCCGCTGCCCCACCAAGACAGGGTAAGTTCCGGGCAGACAGCGAGCAGGCGGGGGGGATTCACAGTGGCAGCATTTAATGGCACACTGCCAGCATTTAATGGGCACAGTGGCAGCATTTTTTTGGCACAGTGGTGGCATTTGATGGCACAGTGGCAGAGCTTGATGGGCACAGTGGCGGCATTTGATGGGCACAGTGGCGGCATTTGGTGGCACAGTAGCAGAGCTTGATGGGCACAGTGGCGGCATTTGATATGCACTGTATATGCAGCCACCCACTTGTGACCAGGCCCAGGTGTTCTGCCATTGGGCTCGGAGAAAAGAGCTTTGTCCGGAGGTCAGGGGGGGGGGCCTTCCATGGTTTCTTGCATCGGGGCCCTGAGCGTTCTAGTTACGCCACTGCCAAAAGTCATATTAAGGCAAACTTATTATAGTAAATTGAAGTTATATTTAAGTTCAATGAGGAAGAGCGCTTTCTAAAGTACAACTCCAGTAAAATGTTTTTTCGGCTGAACATGTGTAGTGTTATTACTTTTGTCATGTTTTTATTTGTGTGTCCCTGTTGGGAAAATTTCCTGTACCAGTAACTGTCTCCAAAGGGGAAGCCAGAGGGAATTTCCCAATGAGCATAGAAAGTTAGCATTTTTAACCTTTGAGTAGAGTTTCCTTTAAGCAAAAAGAATCCTTTTTGTTAATTGGAATATGTGATGGACGGGGCCAGCACCTGGTCTGTGTGTTAGTGGAGGTGGAGATGGGAGACTGACCTAGAGTGGTGTTCACACACATTTAAGCCCCATACACACGGTCGGATTTTCGCATGGATTCTGTCCGATCGGACAATGTTGTCGAAAAATCCGACCATGTGTATGCACCATCGGACAGTGTACGTCGGATTGTCCGACGGACAAAGTCCTATCTCCTGCTGGATAGATTTTTTGACAACAAGGTCCGATCACACCAAATCCGACCGTGTGTAGCGTTGTCCGACGGACAAAGTGCTACGCATGCTCAGAAGAAATTCTGTGACGGAAGCGCTCGGTCAGGTAAAACTACCTTTCCTAATCGACACAGCACATTCGTCACGCTGCAATGTTAAAATGTCTTTAATGCAGCGCATTCTCTTTTTCTTTACAATGCAAGAAGAATGACATGTTTTAGCTGCTCCTATTCACCCGCACTTCTCACAAACTTAGTTCTTTATTCGTTTTCAGGATTTCTACACTACATGTTTATTTTTACTCAGATCGTAAAAGAATCTTTGTTATATTTTTAGCATGATTTGTCTTTTTTTTTTGGAATACATATTTGAAGGAGATTTTTTTATTTTTTTTTGGAGGGGGGTTGTGTGTCTCAACTTACCAAAACCACATTATTAACATTTGTATTTGTTGCTTAAATTTACTAGGAGTTTGTTTGTTGTTGGTGCCCCTTGTTAATTATACTTTATGATTAGTGAAATGTACCTGCATACTCCCAAATAAACTGTCATTGTAGAAAAGTAAAACACAATAGGCAATGATTATTTCAAATCAAAAATACCTTTATTTCGGTCTCAGCAACAAAACAAAGAGGAACGCAGTCATGGTGAAACTTGGGGAATTTGCAAAGCCTTGGACCCCCACGGCAACCATCATTTTTCAAGCTTAGAAAATTGGGGGCCTGAGGAGTACGTATATTAAGGGGAGTGCAATCTGGTCCTGAAGTCCAAAACATCCGGAACTGCAGCAGATGCCATCTAGGTCCCCAGGCTCTGGTACTACGAGAGGCTCCATCTTCTCTCAGACCAGACTGAATCCAGGTCGTCACTCTCAGGTCTTCCTTCCACGCTTCCTTGCACGCTGTGGCTGTCGTGCTGGTGGGGTGGCAGAAGGAGGAGGAGGCGGAGCATGGTCACTATGGCAAACATGTGTGAGTGGGGTCATCTCCCCAACCATCCCCTTATTTAGGACTTTGAGGATGACCCCCTCACACATGTTGCGTTGTCTCACCTCCATACCCATCATCTTCGTGACAACCACGGAGCCAAAGGCCTCCTCGTCGGTGGGTGTGGCATGTAGGGAGGCTGAAGCCTCTCTGATCATCCGGAGCGCTGACTCTCCCGCCTCACCCCCCCTTCTCGCCCTTCTGTAGGGAAGGCGGAGGGGAGGGATTTGGGAGTCAGTCAGGCTCCGAGGCCTAGCCCCCTCTTGGCTGCCACTAACCCCTGCCTCCTCCTGACTGCCACATTCCACAGCCACCTCCTGGCTGAGGTCTTCCTGTGTATGAAAAAGGGACATAGTTTGAGTTATTTGTTCATCAAACACACACAATTTTCATCTAGTGACTGTTGCAAAATGGTTACAAATAGAAAACCATACAATTCTCAGCCCTGCAGTTTAGATTCTGGCCCCAAATGTCTCCAACACTACTGTCTGTTGATATGTCAAACACGTTAGGAACTAAGCAATTGGGGATCCTGAATTAAGTGAACATCATTCATTATTCACATAAATGGTTACAAAACTACTATACCTGGAACAAGCTGGGCTCCTCCACCTCTTCCAGACTGGAAGGCCCAGGTTGCTCCTCGGAAGCCTCATCAGGGGTGGCCTGCGCGCAAGGAAGCGTGGAAGGAGGAGTCGAGAGTGACTCCGTGACATCAGCCTGGTCTTTGAGAAAATGGAGACTGTCATAGTACCAGAGCTTGGGGGCATAGACCTCATCTGCTGCAGTTGCAGTTTCTTCCGACTTCAGGACCTTCTTGCGCTCCCTGATATACGCACTCCTCAGGCTGCCAATTTTCTTTCTTATATCACCAACAGTTGCCGTGGGGAACCTTGGCTTTACAAATTCCACAAGTTCCAGCAGGGCTGCGTACCTCTTTGGTTTGATGCCATAATGGGGGTGTTTGGCCTGCCATAAAAGGGGAAATTCCCTGTATTTATCAATGAAGAGGGGGAGAAAACTCACGTCGTTGAATCCCTGCATAATCTCTGCAAGACACAACACCACACAAAACACTATAAATTATGTCAGGCTAAACTCTCCTAATCTTCTCCATAAAGAAGCATCAAGGTCGAATCAGTCTAGGCTAGTTATGTACCAACGTCAAATTGTACCTTCGTTTATAGCGATCGTCTCGTGCGTGAGCTTTCTCTCCCCTCGTCTCACAGATCGTGGCTACGACACAGGCGTGTGACGTTTTATATACAGTGCGCATGCGTCAAACTCCGCCCGCCCCTGACGATCTTTCTCGTCTATTCCCCACCCCTTCTCTTTACGGCGCAGTGGGGAGAGCACATGGCGGGGACACAGCAGGTGCGCCCGAAATATCCCACCAACGAGGAGGAGGACGAGGAAAGTCCGGAGGCAGAAACGTCCCGATCCCGGAGCCTGAAATTCAAGGCCTCCAATATGTCATTTGGAGAAATGTTGGAGATGGTGGACATATTAAAGAGGAGCGACTATGATGGGAAGTATGGGCCTTACCTCAACCCCAATGTCCGCAAGGCCAAGATCATGTCTAAAGTTGTGAGGAGGCTGTACAATCATTTTGGGGTACAACGATCCAAGGAGCAACTGAGGAAACGCTGGTCAGACCTGAAACTGAGGGAGGCCGATCAGTACAGAAAGATCAAGCGAGTTCTTCAAAAAAGTAAGTAGTTGTGTTTTGTGTTTGATTTCTTGCTTGCATACTGCTCCATGTGTTTGGATTTTTACAAAGTTGTACATTCCAAAATGGCCACTTTCAGGTTCGTCTGTGCATTCGATCGTACTCAACCTCGATCTTTCTGCCACTGTCATGTTCGTGTGTGTGTGTGTCCATTCGATCGTACTCAACCTCGATCGTTCGGCCACTTATAATACGATGTTTGTTGTTTTTTGGGGGAAAGGAAGTTTGTTCTCTCCAGAAATGTTATCAAGACTGTCCAGCCAATTTATTTAATGTAAAGGAGACGTCACCCAGTAGCTGTTTACCCATCTGGACTCTAGAGCACTAGTGCTGGGACACCCAAACCCCCTTTTTATTAGGCTTTTCCACACATGTGCTCCAGTGGATACTAGAGGGGGGTCTCCATCACCCAAACGTCGACCAAAAAGCTATAAGTTTAGGACCTTTACAAAGTGACTACATTCATGTTGGTGTCATTTGTAACTGGACACCCAAAAATATTGTCCCTCACTTTCAAGCAATGTTTGTCATTTCCTATTTCTGCCCTCAATAGATTGTGTTGCTAAATCTTCCTTTTGTACATTCTCATAGGGGAGCGAAAACTTGGGACGTCTGAGGAAACCCCAAAACCAACACCTCCCAAAAAAGGGGAAAGAGCAGAAGCAGAGGAGGAGGAGGAAGGAGAGATCATAGAAATTGGAGAACTTGTCACCACAACAGGTGAGTGTGGGAGAACACAGCTACTGGTAAGCTAATCAATGTATGGCTGCCTCATTTCCAAGACCTTTTTTTTTTTGTTTTTGGTTTTTAGGTGACGTGGATGTTGTGGAAGAAAAATCGCACTTTACCACAGAGAGTGCCCACGTACTCATCGGGGAGATAATGGTCTGCAATAGAGATCTAGATTACATAAAGCAAAACATCAATGATGTTCAACAAAAATTGAAGAACATCATTGATGTTTTAGGAAAAATCTGAAAACGCACCAAGTAATTAACACACATTTGTGGCTGCTTCTGAACACATTTGCAAGTTAAGAACTGTGTTAAATTTGGAACATGCACACATTGTGTCCACATGTGCTAGCTCCCATCATGGTGGATGAATGACAACGTTTTTTTGGGGGTGCAACCACTTTACGAACTACTAAAGTGGTTGTGGTGAAGGGGTTGCACCCCCAAAAAACGTCCATTCATCCCCATGATGGAAAATGGCACTTTTGAAGATTCGAGGCATGTGTTTTACCATATAATGACCATTTTCAGACCCAAATTGTGTGCATGTTCTAAATTTCCACTTTCCAGGGGTGACCCCCCATGTGATGAAGGCAAGATCAAACACACTTTGAACATATAGTCATGTCTGATCTTGTCTTCACTTTAGAAAGTTGAACTTTCCTAGTTCCTAGGTTCTGTTTTGCTCCATGCCTGGTTTTACCAAATGCGGAATGTTTGTAAACAATGTTGTAAATAACCAAGATGTTGTCAGTTTGGGCAAGAAGTTTGTAAACGCACTTGTGAATGTTTTGCAAGTAAACTTTTTTACTTTTCTAAATGTGTG
Source organism: Lithobates sylvaticus (assembly GCA_028564925.1). Taxonomy (NCBI): domain Eukaryota; kingdom Metazoa; phylum Chordata; class Amphibia; order Anura; family Ranidae; genus Lithobates; species Lithobates sylvaticus. Next base: position 1,542,642 of record JAQSEC010001744.1, on the reverse strand, counting down.
GCTTCCTTATTTAAAAAACAAAATGCATTATGTATGTCAAATGTAAAGGATTTGGGGGGCAATGGGTGTTATTTACTAAAGGCAAGTCCAGTTTGCACTGCACGTTTCTTTTCCAGGGCACTTTTTCACTGCACTTGTAGAGCATAGTGGATTTGACTTATGTAAATGACACCCACAGTGCTTTGTATGAAAACACGGAGCACAGCCTTTTTGTGAATACACACATGTCTGACCTGGTGATGAAAAGGAGTATTTTGGGTGTCAGTTATGCACTACAAACCTTCTCTAGACCAAAGATTAGGTATCAAACACACAACATGAGAATAATCTTTTTGGGAAGAAGAGACTGTTACCTCCTTTTGCCCAGAAAGTGCATTCCCACTGTCGAAGGCAAAGGGAAAAAATTTCAAGGTCAAATAAGCTATAATACGGAAATCACAAGAAATCATAGGTTGGTTGAAAAAAAATATTTATTTAAAAATGCCTCTCACACATCGTCAGGCAGAGCAATGGCCCCCCTACCCACAAAGTAGTCCATATATTGCTCGCGGACCGCGTGGGCATTTAGAGGGGGCAAGCCTGGACGTGCCACTTGAAGGGCTGTGAGGTCAGCATTTGGAGGGCCCTCCACATCTGGGCCAATGGGCACCACATAGTTCCTGTTATGTCTTTTGAGGAAGTTGTGCAATATGCAACAGGCAAGAACTATGTGGTTCAGTTTGTATTCCGCCAAGTTAATAGCCGTCAAGAACAGGCGGAAGCGGCTGGCCAGGATGCCAAAAGTGTTCTCCACAACTCTTCGGCTCTGGACAGCCTGTAGTTGAAGACCCTCTGGTCTGGGGGGAGGGTCCTCATCGGGAACGGCCTCATCAGATGGGGAGTCAACGCAAACGCTTCATCTGCGACAAAGACAAAGGGGAGTCCTTCAGCATTCTCCTCTGGAGGTGGCAAGCACAGACTGCCACTTTGGAGACGCCAGTAGAACTCCGTGTGCGCAATGGCACCACCATCCGAGATCCGGCCGTTCATCCCCACGTCCACATACATAAACTCGTGTGTCGCCGACACCACCGCCAACATCACTACACTATTAAACCCCTTATAATTATAATAGTAGGACCCCGAGTTGGGCGGTGGGACGATGCGGACGTGTTTCCCATCAATTGCCCCTCCGCAGTTAGGAAAGTCCCAACGGCTGGCAAAGTGGGAGGCCACAGTCTGCCATTCCTGTGGCGTGGAAGGGAACTGTGGAGTGAAACAAGAAAAAAAAATTAGTCACTTTGCACATAAACATTGCAAGCAGATTAGACAATCAACATCTTGGAACAAGAGCATTCTTTAAAATTTGAGGCTGGAAAGTATTTGCACAGAAAAGTAGAGGCTCCCCTTCACAGATTAATCACCCCCCATCAATCCCCCCACTTCTGATGGGCCATTGCCAATAACTAGGGTTTTGGGGGGGGGGGGGGGGGTTGGACAGGTAACCCTCTGCACTTCATTGATTGCCAAATGGCTCAATAATGTGTGCTAGTTTGGCCAGACCCTCCTTACTTAACACTATTGGCAGCCCCCAGGAAAGCTAAAATAACATTTCAAACCCCCCCCAAAAAAAGGAAAGCACATTGTGACATTCTGAAATTACCAAGCAAGCTTATAGGAGGGAAAGAACACAAAAAAAGAGGAAATGGAAAGTATGGAGCCAGCCCCTTGCACTACATGCTTTGCTGAATTCATCTCTAAAGATGCCCACTATAAAGAGGTAGGTATATAGTGTGTATTGACCTTGGGAAAGCCAGCAGATAGAGGATTGGTACCATCTGACAGAGCAGTTGGGGGAGGGGGTTCCTAATGAGTTTGCCCCCCCCCCCCCCCCCACAAAAAAAAAAAAAAAAGGGGCTCTACATGAAGTAAACCACACAGCAAACATTTGTGCATATTTTAGGGGGTGTTTGGGGGCAAAAAATACTATGCAGCAGACAAAAGACATTGCTTAAGTGACTAGGCCATAGGTGTCTATTGGGCCAGAAGAGCATGCTGGGGAGGTAAGTGAAGGGAAAAATGCATGAAGGAGAAAAGGGGCACAGCATATTAGAACATATTGCAACATGGTAATTAGGGAAGGAGGTCAAAAATACAAGACATTAGCAAACAGAGCATACATAGAATGGAATAGTAAAGTAGAAATGTTACCTTAATATAGTCCTCCTGCAGGACCTCGATGATGGCAGAACAGGTCTCTGGAATAATGATTCCCAGGGCCTGGGGAGAGATACCTGAAGAGAACTTCAAATCCTGAAGACTTCTCCCTGTCGCTAAGTACCTCAACATGGCAACAAGCCTCTGCTCCGGAGTAATGGCTTGTCTCATGCAGGTATCCTGCCGGCTGATAAAAGGGGTCAGCAAAGCCAAAAGACGGTGAAAATCGGGGTCCGTCATCCGGAGAAAGTTCCTGAAATCATCAGGATTATTCTCCCGGATCTCACGAAGCAAAGGCATGTGCGAGAACTGATCACGCTGAAGCAACCAATTCTTGGTCCACATACTCCTCGTCACTCTGTTCATGGACGGGTCTTGGCTCAAAGCTAAAAGCCCGACACCAATTCTGCGTACAGCACGAACTCGGCGACGAGTACGCACGGGAAACATCGCTCACAAGCTCACAAACGGTCGGCTGGTCAGAACAGACAAACAGAAAGCACCGATAAACAGCAAGGCCTGAAAGAACGAAATGAATACCAGAAACGAGCAGACAATAAGCAGTGAAAATCAAAGCGTCCTATATCAAGATATAGGCCGCAATGACCAACAAATGCGAACTGACTACACGCACTAATAAACAGATACGCACGACAAGCACAAACTGAAGAGCAGTAACGATCTGAGTCAGAAAACTGAGAAGCGCGAATCGTAAGTCCCCAAACTTCAACTAACTCGCGATAAACACGGGATCAGCAGAAGGAGCCCAACGGGTGCCTGACGTGGTGCTGAACTTCCCTTTTCTAGTCTCGTGGAAGACGACTTACGTCACGACGTTCTTGCAGACCGGATATTCCGACAACGTTGTCCGACCGTGTGTACGCAACACCAACATCGGACAAAGTACGACGGACAGGATCCGACCGACCTGGTCCTCGGATAATCCGCGCGTGTGTGTATGGGGCTTTAGAGTTTCCTTTAGTTCTCCTCCAAAGGATTACTGTCACTGGGAAAGAAAATAAAGGTAAACTACAAAACTCGGAACACAAACAAGACAGAATTGCTCTTTATATTGTCAATCAAGATATGTTTGTAAAGAGCAGTTGGGTAAAGCAAAAATATAATACATGTACGGTAAATGTCTAAATGTGAATCCAGACAGAATAGTGGCTAGTTGACTAGCACTCTAAACCTGACTGAATATACTGGCTCTAGATTATGATTCCCAGACAAAATAAAGTCCTGAAAAATCAATTTTTATATCCAGTAACAAAGCTGAGTGTAGCTTCACAGTAGGATCATTATAAAAGCAATGATATTATTAGATGACATCAATTCAAAGTTAGATAGATGGACAGATGTGATAACCAAGCACAAACAGTGATATTCTATTTTGGCCATCAACTTCTGGTGCAAGCCTAGGCAACTGGTGCATCATCAATTCTGGTTATTAGAGATTAACTTAATTCAATAATTAACATTTTCAGTAAGTGAGCTTTTTGATACTACATATTCTATTGTTTAACTATTGTTTTCTATTTATTGTCTATCACATCTTCTGCATTAGGTAATACATAAAAGCATTATCCTACCTGCCAATTCATCCTGTGATAATTATAAATTGCAGAACATGAGTAAAACAGAGTTTGCAGACCTGGCAGAGAAAGACAAGCATAGTTTGGTGGAATTTGTCTTTAGTGTTTACATATTACACAGACATAGGTAATCTTTAATAGCAAAGCTTGGGTGGTATAATTTTTATTTTCTTTGAATCTGTATTTCATGTATATACAGCAAGTAAACTATGTATTTATCTTTACAAACATGTATTTTGAATTCTCTTTATGAAATAGTACCTTGAGCTGTATAATTTCAAAAAGCTTACAGCTCATTAACATACATTAACATATGTTATTTGTACAGTGTTTCAGGTCCACTACACCTGCTTTGGAGGGCAAATACTACTCTTACATTATCATTTTCTTAATAGCATCTGGTCGTTAACTCTAACATATAGAAAGGACAATCAATAAAACACTATAGATAGCACTGTTCCACACAAAACGCCAGCTATTACAAGATCAAGAGCCAGATTTAACTCATAGGTTTGCAGACTTTATCAATTACCACAATATCTATTTTACATGCAGTATAACATGCTAAAATTTCTGGGACATTTCCATCCAAAGAGCTATGTTTTGGCATGTGAAAAATGATACATATACTAAACCATGAAGTTCTTCCTGTCATATGCAGCTAAAGAGCAAAGAAAAACCTGTGACTGTATAGAGGAGACCATTGGGTGCATCATCTTACTATTACCCTGCCCACCTGCCTACTCTATACACCACTGCAGCCCCCTAAAAAAAAATAACTTTGGGCTATGAGACAACTGTGAATGCTCCTTACTCTAACTCACAATGCAGTTCTCAGTTTAATATTATCCTTCCCAAGCACTATCACATGGATAGTAAGAGGAATGCCTAGACCTGTGCAATTTTGCCCTATGACTTTTTAATGTAGTGTTGTTTATAAATATAGGTTACACATACTGTATATTTTATATAATGCACAGCTTTGTACATTAGAGAAGACTGAATCTGAGATTGAATTCACTTAGGACTATGAAAGTTGATATTCCTATTTCTGTTCGGAAACAACTACTGTGCCGGCAGGCAAATGCGCTTTTAGTTTATTGTACCATTGTCTTGAGAAAGATGGGATCACACCAAGACACCTGTTCACCATGCCAAGAGAATGATCTACAAATTGGATGCAGTGTCAAGGATATGCTGTTTGGACTCTTATAGAGTCGGTCTTCAAGATGTTCATATTTACAAGCTCTACCTGTTGCACCTGAACCCATCAAATTACTGTTATATTTGATGATTAATTTGGGCAATATGCATATATGTCTTCATAAAGATGATAGTTCTCTAAAATTAACACGGATGTCAAAACTCATACTGCCACTAGAAAAACCTTAAATGCATCAAGCAGTATCGTGGGTTCATCCAAGAAAAATGCAGTAAGTTTTAAAACTTTTACCATTTTTTTTTTTTTTTACCTATTACCATACCAAGAATTTGAACAAGGTAATGATTTCAGTAATGACAAATACATTGGAATAGGCAATTTTAGAAAAAGGAACAAGTGACTAATACTCATGACTATAACCACACACACAACAGTTATTTAAAAAGAATGTGGCAGGATAAAAATACGGGAACTTATATAGTTATAAGTGTGTTATGTGTATGTAAGTGTTTGTGATTTTTATTCTCAACGAATTTCCAATGCCCTGGATATTCAGCTTCCTAAAGAAGACATCTACAAATATTTTGATTTTCAACTAGTACAGGTTCCAGGGGAGGGAGTTTCACATTTTTACTGCTCTAACAGATAATAATAATTTCCCCAGCCTAAGGTTAAACCTCTTTTCTTCTAACTTCTTGTAACTTCTGCTAGTGAACTGTTTTTTAAGTCAGTAACCCAGAGCAACCACATGTTGTGACACTGATAAACATGCACTTGCTCTGGGGCAGTAAATCATCAAGAGTACAGTCCAAAAACATGCATCTTCAAAAACAGGTCACCAGAGCTGCACGATTAATCATTAAAAAATGGCGATCTCAATTCAACCCCCTCACGATCTCTATGCAGAATTTCCAGATTTATTCATATAACAAGTGTAGAGACTTCTCTGCTCACTCAGCTAAATAGTAAAGTTAGCCCAATTTTTTTGTATAATGTGAAAGATGATGTTACGCCACGAGAATCGTGAGAAAATCGCAATCTTTATTCAAAGCAAAAGAATTGTGATTCTCATTTTAGCCAGAATCGTGCAGCTCTGCAGGTCAGCAAGAAAAGTTTTCATATTTGCATCCTGACAAATTTTTTTAAACATAACATCAAACAGTGGTTCATGACCAGCATTTTTTAAGATGATATAATGCTCATTTTGTTTTGGAGGGAGGTAATAGAGAGCAATACCTACCTTAAAGTTGTTGTAAAGTTAGAAGGTTTTTTATCTTAATGCATTCTATGCATTAAGATAAAAAACCTTCTATGTGCAGCAGCCCCCCTCAGCCCCCCTAATATTTACCTGAGCCCAATCTCAATCCAGTAATGTCCATGAGTGCCTCGGCCATTCAGAACTCTCCCTCCTGATTAGCTGAGACACAGCAAAAGCGCCATTGGCTCCCACTGCTGTCAAAGTCAGTTAGCCAATCAGGAAAGAGATGGGGTGGGGCTGAACCGCGGCTCCATGTCTGAATGGACACAGGGAGCTGCGGTTCGGCTTAGGTGCCCCCATAGCAAGCTGCTTGCTGTGGGGGCACTCGACAGGAGGGAGGGGCCCCGAAGGGGACCCAAGAAGAGGAGGATCTGGGCTGCTCTGCGCAAAACCCCTACACAGAGCAGGTAAGTATAACATGTTTGTTATTTTTATAGAAAAAAAAAGGAGACTTTACCATAACTTTAATTCACTTTCCCATGGCAGACAATGCCTCTGGCCTTCTTCTCTCCCACCTAGGAACATGGTTAGGCCCTTGACTACATGCACTGTAAGCAATGGCTTTGGCTAGAGTGATGGCGAAATGACTGGAGAAGAATATCGGCCTTATTAGACAAGTCATTCCCATGGGTATAATTGGGGAGGAAGTATGCAAGGTAAGTATTATTCTCTATTAGATCATTCAAAGATAAATTGAGCATTGTAGCCTTCATATGCTCAGGTGGGGGGATGGTTCATCCCAGTGATCCCCACATTTATTGTTTATTGACAGCCTAGAACTGGGCTTTAAATCTTACTGTAAGCATAGCAAATAATTACTAATATGAATTATACTAATCATGTAACAGATTTAGCCAACTCCATACCATTTTAAACAAAACACAAAATAGTAATGTAGAGTACATTTGCAAAAACTATTAAATAAATAAATAAAAATCCTGCTCTTAAAAAGAATGACCCTGCACTCCAGAAAAAAAGCAAGCCACGGATTATTAAAATGCCATAATATAGTGTTACCAATACCAACAGGTAGACAAATGCCATCACTGCAGAGCTTCAGGGAACCTTCTCCTTATGTTCATCCAGCTGTCATTCAGAGCCTTCTTCATGAATTATTCTTATTCCAAGTATTAAACCCAGCCAACTTCAATGCTTTTCTATATAATTTTATGTCTTTTTATGCTACCATTCTATACCTCATGGTAAATATAAAGAAGCAAAGCCAACAGCTGAGCATGGGGGTTGAGCTCCTGTTCCATTTTTCTTTTCTAGACTTAACAAAGAAAAACTATAGCCATGGTCATGCCAACCAATGTATTGGTAATAGTGTCCTGAATAACACACCATACCCAGAGTTTATCAATAAGGGTATGTATAATTTTATTCCTATGTTTATATAGTAGTGTCACTGTAATGATAAAGGAGTCTGACAACTCCAAAACTGTGCAGAGACAATAGGGAAATCATGTTCCACACATTGCCATGCTAATTTTCCAAAAGTCAGTAGCAGAATAGTTATTATTAATATTATTATTAATATACAGGATTTGTATAGCGCCAACAGTTTACACAGCGCTTTAAAACTTAAGGCTAGACAGTACAAACACTTTACTACAGTAGGAATCAGCTCATTAGAACTTACAATCTAAGAGTAGGGATGACTTGAACACCCCAGGTTCGGTTTTGCAGCATAACATGCAAACAAGCAAAAAATTTGTGGGAACACGCGAACACCATTAAAGTCTATGGGACACGAACATGAAAAACCAAAAGTGCTAATTTTAAAGGCTTATATGCAAGTTATTGCCATAAAAAGTGTTTGGGGACCTGGGTCCTGTCCCAGGGGACATCTATCAATGCAATAAAAAGTTTTACAAACGCCCGTTTTTTCAGGAGCAGTGATTTTAATAATACTTAAAGTGAAACAATAAAAATGAAATATTCCTTTAAATATTGTGCCTGGGGGGTTTTCCTTAGTCTGCCTGTAAAGTAGTGCATCTTTCCAATGTTCATAACAGTACCTCAGCAAAATGACATTTCTAAAGGAAAAAATGTCATTTAAAACTGAATGTGGCTGTAATGTATTGTCGAATCCTGGCAATATACATAAAAATCATTGAAAAAAAAATGGCGTGAGTTCCCCCCCAGGTCCATTACCAGACCCTTCAGGTCTGGTATGGATATTAAGGGGAACCCCACACAAAAAAAATGGCATGTGGTCCCCCCTAAAATCCATACCAGACCCTTATCTGAGCACGCAACCTGGCAGGCTGCAGGGAAAGTGGGGGGACGAGAGTGTGCCCCCCTTCCTGAACCGTACCAGGCCACATGCCCTCAACATGGGGAGGGTGCCTTTTTGACACTTTTTTTGGTGAATAAGTAAGGGTACCCGATACCCATTCACATGAGATGTGGGATCTGGGGGCCCCCTTGTTAAAGGGGGCTTCCAGATTCCGATAAGCCCCCTGCCTGCAGACCCCCAAAACCACCGGGCAAGGGTTGTTGGGATGGGGGCAAGGTGTTTGGGGGGACCCCAAAGAACCCTCCCCATGTTGAGGGCATGTGGCCTGGTTCAGGGGGGGGCTTTCGTCCCCCCTTTTCCTGTGGCCTGCCAGGTTGCATGCTTAGATATGAGTCTGGTATGGATTTTGGGGGGGCCCCACGTATTTTTTTATTTTGGTGCTGAGTTCCCCTTAATATTCATACCAGACCTGAAGGGCCTGGTGTGGATTTTAGGGGGGACCCATGTGCCATTTTTTTTTACATTTTGGAGCAGGGTTCCCCTTAATATCCATACCAGACTGGAAGGGCCTGGTAATGGACTGGGGGGGAACTCATGCCGTTTTTTTCAATGATTTTTATGTATATTTCTGGGATCCGACTATATACATTACAGCCGCAAGCAGTTTTAAATGAAATTTTTTCCTTTAGAAATTTAATTTTGCTGCACTCAATCATTACACTATGTACGGCTGCTATGTAAGCAGCCTTACATAGTGTGGGGCATGGACTTAGCCCCCTGAGCCATGATTGGCCAAAGGCACCCTGCCTTTGGCCAATTATGGCTCTCTCAGCAGAGCACGTTGTGACTGGCCAAAGCATGCAGGTCAGGCGCATGCTTTGGCCAATAATAGGACGCCAATGCACTGTGATCTCGCAGTGCATTATGGGGCGTTCTGCGGCACTCAAATTTGCCGCTAACGGCACATAATGTTCTAAATTCGGCAAACGGGCGAACACCCGATATTCGCTTTGAACATCGGGCTCGTCCCTATGTAAGAGATTGTAATATTCAGATTTATATCTCATATCTACTGTATATTAGGCAGTAGAGAAAAAAACATTGAGGAAAAAAATTATAAAGTTTAGGACACATTGCCACGAGGAAGATCATTTAGATGAAATGCAGGTGGGTCAATAAACCTCTAGCAGTATCATAAACAGCATTTAGCAGAGTCTGAAAAGTCTCTTAATGCAGTCCTATGGTAATGTTGTAAAACAGTCTGTTGAATGGTTTGATCAGCTACACATCTTTGAGTCCGTTTTTTAATTGAGACTAAACTTGAATACATCTCAAGCTCTTAACTCTATTTATATTCCATAACTCCTGCTGTGATAGAGTTGCCAACACAAAAAGTGGATACACTAATTTTTAGGAAAATAACAACTAGTTAGAAACCAAACACACCTACATTACAAGATTCAAAGAGCTAATGGAATACACTGGACCTTCTAAGTGATATGTGCATAAGATCCACTCCTACATCACTCCCATGGGAGCTTTTGATTGGGTGGGGGTGGGCTCTGCAACTAGATCAAGGTCAACAAAAGCTCCTACAATTGGCGGCTGCAGCTCTTGCTTACCATTAAAACATTTGTAGCACTAACCCCAGAGGGGCAGCTGAAAATATACCCAGGTCTGCCTTGCTAGTTAGCTGCCTGCCATAGACACAGTTACATGCACACCGACAATACAGACTCAGCGTAGGATGTCTTTTTGTGCTTTTTGTGGATTTTATTGCAAAACTTAAACAGGATGGGATTCAGGGGATCAGGGGGTCAGGATCCTCCAAAATGATATCAGAAATCAACAAAAGGACAAACCTCTTACCACAAATCTTTATACATGCAGGCACACATGAAAGTCTCAAAATCAGGTCTTCCTCACAATGTTCCAGGAGCTCACTGCAACCCAGTGTCCACATGGCACTCTTCACTGAGGGAGACAAAAGATCCTTCTCCAGGCCAGAACTCCAGGATAATGCCCTCCAGTAAACATCCCTTAGAAAATCTTCTCTAGTTCCTCAGCCCAGCAACTACTAAGGCCCAAACGGCAAATCTTCTCTCACACTAGCTGCTTCCCAGGGGCAGCAGCCCTATGATAACTGCAACCCTCCATGAAGAGGGAAGAACACTCCGAAAAGGCCTCCCATATATTTATCACTTTCCTCAGTTGCCTTCTGTGCTCCCCCCTTCCAGGGATTGGCCGAGGTCTGATAATTATTCATAACTGAGTGAATAACCCTCCCTGCTCTATTTTCTGGAAACTCCCTCCAGAAACAGGCTGGAGCAATCAATCACCTTACCTGTGAAACCCCGACCAGACATTGAAACAGATCACTACTCCACTGAGTACAGTAAACAAAACTAACTTTTTGGCAGGGAACTACATCTTTAAGGAATGCTAGTGGTCACTTATTAAAGCCACAGAACACTTTAATGTTACCAAAAGGAATAATGCGACATTTCAAGGCACCTAGGGGCCTCTCCCTCAGGCAGCAGCGCCAATCACTGTGACTGCTGCCCGAGGAAGCTGTTTCTAGTAGCCTTGAAGTGTCATTTCTGTCTTTTGGTGACATTAAAGCCCATTTGCAGCCAAATAAAAAACACAAAAATGAGCACAAGGGACATAACTATGCCTGCCCATCCCCCCTAGTCCTCTATTCATAGAAGCTATACTACAATTTTAATTAATAAAACACGATTGATAGATGGAGGGAACATACCTATCAATCATCTGCCCATCCATCATCCTTAGATCCTTTTTCATTCATAGCAGTTGTAAGATCAGCTTCATTTAATGGGCGAGCATGGTCATACTTTCTTGATAAGAGGCTGTAACTGCTCCTTAGTTGTATTAACCCTTGCCGCACTGAAAGATTACGGCAGCGAGGGTGGCATTTTTTTATTTTTACACTTTTTCTTTAAATTCCTTTAAATTCTCATACTAGTGATCGGAAGCTGGGATGACTGGCTCTTGATCACATGATCACTGTGATAGCCTGTGATTGGCTATCACAGTGATCACTCATTAAATTGTACTCTCTTTCTGCTATTCATGGAGAAAAAGAAACAAACATAGTATCTCTTTCTTCTGTTCACAGTAGAGAAATGTATAAACAAAATAAAGAAATTGAAAAATGAAAATTCAATTCAATTTTTACAGGAGTATATAATGAGTTTGGAAATTCTAGAGAAATGCCTAAATAATGCATTACAATTTCACTAAATTAATTTGACTAACTTTTTACTAGTTATTTTTTAGTCCAATAGATCACCTTGTGTATAATAATCCAGCATGCCCCAGTTGGCCTATAGTTGCCTATTCACATAACACATAAGTGCAGCGCTAAATAATTCATAAAGTTATCATATATATGAACATATGTCACAAGAAAAGTGTATGAAAATCACACCACATTAGTGCGAAATGAAAAGTTTATAATAGAAACAGTCCACAAAAAGTCATCAATGCTGTGTCTATATAATCAAAATCCACAATGGTGCTTAGAGTGATAGTCCACAGATACCGATAACCACCAACGTGACAATCCCACCACCATGGATAGTAATATTGACCTTACCAGAGAGTGTGGACTCAAATACCCTACGACAGAGAGTCACACAAGCAGGGATGATTACAAATCACATAAGGAATCAAACGCATTCACTAATCAGATGTGTTTGATCTGAGAGACACGGCCTATTCAAGTAGAGGGCGATTCCTACCAGAACCAAGGGGATTCGTGAGATCCAGCCATATATGTGACACGTGAGCAATTGGGCTTCCTTATGTGATTTGTACTCATCCCTGCTTGTGTGACTCACTGACAGTATTATCATATTCTGGACAGGCAGTGAAACACTTTAAAACAAGCCCACGGTCCCCTATGTTAGCATAACATTACTAGAATGTAGGAGTCCAGCTGTGGGCTATAGCCATTAGGCCAACTCCCAATGATCACTATGACTGTCCCTGGATTGTGTATTTTCCTGATGTTCATTGTGTTTTCTGTAAAACTTTCAATAAAAATATTTTTAACACTAAAACAAGCCCTCTTTCACCTCTGTAGCTGTACGCATTGTGGAGTAATTCATCTTCTAAGCCCTCTAGGAACTTTAGGCTGTATGGAGAATGCCTGAAGTACTGGATTGCTAATCTGGTAATAATTATTACTAAAGGTACAGGTACAGAACAGCAATAGAAAGAATGGGAGATACTAATAAATGTTCATTTTCTATAATGCATGTTATTTACAGTGTACACTATATTGTCAAGTAAAAAAAAAAAAAAAATTTTTTAGACAGTGCAGAAATTGTTTATTTTTCTATCTATATAAATTCTAGAAAACTCTCTCTCTGTCTTTCTTACTGCCCCGTATACACACAGTTGATGTATATGTATCCCTTAGTATGTGATTGGAAAATGACAATCCTTTCTATAATGTATGTGGAACAATAAGATTGTGTTTTATATCCTTTTACACTGGCTCCATAAAGTGCAAACGAATGCAGCATTTACATGTAAATCCATCAGCTTTATTCTTTTCTAAGAAGCAGTGCATTTGTCCAGCAGATCAGGAAACACTTTAGTAATATACATTTGTTCTAACAAACATCAATGGCGAGCACTTAGCAGAGCACACAGTGAAGATACTCTCTGGGGAACACGATACTGTACTGAACAGACTGTACCTGTTCTTTTTTTTTTCCCCATTTAGCCATGTTACAATATCATAATTCTACATTTACAGCAGCGATGTAAATCATAAACTGTAAATTGTGTCTTACTGTCTCTTTATAATGGAAATCATTGTATCCAAAACAATTTTGCACTTACCTTTGTGCTCTAATAGGCATTTTATATATAAATTATACCAGTGTTGTTAAATAGGAAACTAAGTGATATGGAGAGATAACACTAATAGCTGTTTGAGTAGTGCATTTGCTATGTGTGTGGGGGGGGCGAAGATGTAATTACTCTATATTTATGGATATAGCTTTCATAATCGACGTTCACCTTGAAATCAACCTCTGAGGCTTGCCATTTCGTGAACTGTCTCTGTTTACACCTGCTATGTCAGCTTCCTTTATTGTTAGAGAGATGTTAAAACAGCAATCAGCTGCCTGCAGAATGTGCCTCGAACTGCTCTAGCAATTGCTAATTAGAAGGGAATGTTTACTTTACATCCTGTTCTAGTTTCATATGTGACACGCCATCAAACTGCCTAATTAAATTTGCCATACCCTTTCATTCAAAGCAATGTCTTCAAGTGGCACCGAGCCTAAAAAAAAAAAAAAATGCAGCTACTTTTGCCAATCCGCGATCGGATTGCAGATCCATTTGCTTTGGCACATGTAGGGTTGCACACCTCATCCCTTTTAAAACTGAACACGTATTATTTACACCGGTTCTGTGGCTAATTAAGGTGGTAATAAAGACTCACGTGGTGCCTTATCTGCATTAAATTAGCCTCAGAACCTGTGTAATGAATATGTGTTCAGGTTAAAAGGGAATGAGGTGGCAACCCTAGGCACATAGCAAAAAAAAAAAAACACGACAAATGAACTTTTAACATCTTCAGCAATTATGCCCCACATATACATGATGAGTGCCAGCTTCTAACACAAACATCCTCATCGCAAATCACATCAGCCTTTTAATTACAAAACATACAATTAATTTTTTGTCATTTAAATTGGTATTTTATTATTACTATATAGTTAATGTCAGAGGCACTGCCAGTGCTGAAAAAAAAGTTTTCTTTCCAGAAATAGTGAAGATGAGCTCATGAAATGCAATGTGGCATTCCTTTTAAGTGATGGGTAACAATGTGAGCTGGTACAAAGCATTGTAAATAAACCTATTATGGCTGCACTAATGATAAATCCATTTGATTTCCTAACATGAAGCAAATAAAAATGTGCTCTTACCAAACATAAAGGGATCTTCAGCTCCTGTGATATAATGTATGCCATTCTGAAAGCTGGAAGGTGTAAACAATCCTCCTTTGAGTGTCTTGCTGCGTGAGCACACATGCATAGCACAACAGAAAGCACTTATATAAATAGGGCAGCCACTGCTGACAGTGGCTACGTATTGCTTGGCTGATCTCGGTTATGTGGCATGCGCCTGCAGCTCTACCCTTGTACTGAACAGAGAAAGCTGCAAGTATATCACCATCGTCACAACATACACAGGGCTAGCATGCTTTAATGTATGCTGGGATTACTACACCAACTGTAATGCAGTGCATTTAGATGAAGATTTTTTTTTTTTTTATTTAGAATCCTTCACCTCCAATAAAAATGAAAATGTAAAAATAATAATAACATTCTGTTAAACATTGCAGAAATTTATAGGAAGGCAATGTAATTGTGCCTTTAGTAGGATGCATGTTGAAATCTGTATTAAATGATGTATAAGGCAACATGCAATTTTATGATACCGATATTGTACAATATAATGAAATATAATGGAAAGTCAGACTTAAATCTTTTTCCAGTTGACCATTGTGAGTCTGAACATACTGTTCTAAGATTTACTAAGACTGGTGCTCTCAGAATCCGGGGCAGCTGTGCATGGTAGCCAATCGCTTCTAATGGCGTGTACACACGAGCGGAATTTCCGACAGAAAAAGTCATCGTATATTCCGATCGTGTGTATGCCCCATCGGACTTTTTACGTCGAAAATTCTGACGGACCTAGAAAGAGAACGTGTTCTAAATTTTTCGGGAAAACTGCTGCATCTGTATGCTGTTTCAACGTACCAAAAACAACGCATGCTCTGAAGTAAGTACGAGACGGAAGCTATTGGGTACTGGCTATTGCACTTCCTTTTTCTAGTCCCGTCGTACGTGTTGTACGTCACCGCGTTCTAGACGGTCGGACCTTGGTGTGACCGTGTGCAGGCAAGACCGCTTGAGCGGAATTCCGTCTGAGAAACCTTCAGAGTTTATTCCGACGGCAAAACCGCTCGTGTGTACGTGGTATTAGGCTGGCCTACATTATACAATTTTCATGCACAATTTTCATTTTGATTTACCAAAACCATATAATATGGTCATACCTAAACACTTTCAATTTGCATGCAATCAGGCAGGCCCTTGCACTTCATAGTTGAAGGTAAATCTAAAGGAAATTGAATAAGAAAATTGTATAATGTATGGCCAGCGTTAGTTTAGCTTGTTCAGTGAAGGGCAAAGAAAGTAGAGCACATCAAGGCAGAGACTCCATATTTTCCTCTCCTACAAAATGAACTATTTTGCTAAGGGGTATTCTATGTAAGCATGGTGTAAATGGGTCACCCGCACTTATGGTGGTTTTACCTCTGAAAGGATCTTTTAAAGTGTTACTAACCCAGATAGCAAACAATTGTGCTGCAAGTTTGAAAATGACTTGCTACTTACCCTGAAAATAAGACCTACCCTGGTTTTCCAGGAGAGCTGCAATATAAGCCCTACCCCGAAAATAAGCCCTAGTGTGTGTTTATGTAATCTAATCTGTAGCCAAATATCTTTGGTATACAGCGCTGCTCAGCTGATCTACTCTTCTACCTGTCAGCGGGGGATCTCGCCCCCTCCCTCTGCAATGCACTGATCGCGACGGGCTATGGAAGCGCCAAGGGGCACTCGGTTGATCTCCTCTTCTCCTGTCTGTCAGCAGGGGATCTCGCCAATCTCCCTCTGCAATGCTCTGATCGTGGACGTAAGCTCCGACGGGCTATGGAAGCACCAAGCGGCGCTATAAGAAGGTATGTGACACGATAGATTACAGAAACACACACCATTTTCATTATATACTACTGTAATAGAGAGGATTCTTACAGTTTACAACCACTTTTACTTCACTTCACACTGGGGATTCCTGCCAGGTAGGGAGAGAGAGGGGACAGCACATTAAATGGCAAGCCCTACCCTGAAAATAAGCCCTACTGTGTTTTTGGTTGCCAAAATTAATATAAGCTCTATTTCCGGGGAAACACGGTAAGCTATTGCTAGACTTGCCAGGCTTCACAAGTTTGTTAGTCAGGTTGAAAAAAGGAAACAAGCCCATCTAGTGCAACCAATTAACTGCTTAACCACTTGCTTACTAAGTCTACTTAACCACTTGCTTATTAACTGCTTAAGCACTTGCTTACTAAGTCTGCTGCTCTTTGCTCATGGAGCTCTGAAAACCGAGTGATCGGAGGTGTCCGATCGATCGGTTCTCAGTGTAGAGGCGCCGGGGGCACATGCAGCATTGGACCGATGCTGCATCCATCTAGGTAAGTATAAGGCCCCTTTCACACTTATACGACTTGTCCCACAATTTGGGACTGCAAAGTAGTATGATTTCCAATGACAGCCATTCATATTAGTACAACTTCAAGTCGTTCCGACTTCAAAGTAGTCCCTGCACTACTTATGTCCGATTTTGATGCCACTTACACAGGCATTCCTTGAAATCGCGGCCGCGAATCGCGGTAAAATCGCGTGACTTTGAAGTCGCACAAGTGTGAAAGGGGCCTTAGACAGGAAAAAAAAACTTTCCTTTACTTCTTTTTTAACAGCAGAGGAGAAGCCGCAAAGTATGCAGGGAATCCAGGAGGTTGTGGAAAGAGATGGCATGGCAGCACTCACAACATGAAGTTCGATTTTTCAAGGAAGCGTATATTGGATGGTTATAAATAACTATTGTTTGTATTGTTATTACAATGCTAATGTTTTAAAATGAAAGTGTATGCTGTGACCATATATTTCTGTTAACATAGTTGTGTTACACTACACTACAAAACACTGAAAAAGTGCTTACTGCGTATGTGTAAAGCCCCTTTTTTAAATAAAATTAAATGTATTTTGAATGTTGTTTAATTGTACAGCAAAACTAATTTGTCAAAAGCAATATTTTCAGACCAATATGAAGGGGAAAAAAATGATATGCAATTACCTCAATGGATGTGACTTTTGAAAACATGCCTTTAAAAGTACCTGTAATGCCGCGTACACCCGATAGGAAATTCCGCCAGCAAATGTCCGATGAGAGCTTTTGGTCGGAAAATGTGACCGTGTGTATGCTCCATCGGACTTTTGCTGGCGGAATTCCAGCTAGCAAAAGATTGAGAGCAGGTTCTCAATTTTTCGGTCGTAAAAAGTTCCGATCGGAAATTCCGATCGTCTGTACCAATTCCAAAGTGCAAAATTCCTACGCATGCTCGGAAACAATTCGACGCATGCTCGGAAGCATTGAACTTAATTTTCTTGGATTTTCGTAGCGTTGTACGTCACCGCTTCCTAACGGTCGAAAGTTCAAAGAACTTTTGTGTGACCGCATGTATGCAAACCAAGCTTGAGCGGAATTCTGTCTGAAAAAACATCCAAGAAAATCCGCTCGTGTGTACGCGGCATTAGGCTGCTTTCACACTGAGGCGGTTTTCAGGTGTTTTAGCGCTAGAAATAGCCTCTAACGCCCCATTCATTTCAGTGTGACTTTTCACACTGGGGCGGTGCGCTTGCGGGACGTTCTGAAAAGTCCTGCAAGCAGCATCTTTGGGGCAGTTTGGGAGTGCTGTATACACCATTCCTAAAATGCCCTGCGCTGCAACACGGGCCTTTCATTTTTATTGTTTCACTTTAAGCATTATTAAAATCACTGCTCCCCAAAAAATGCCCGTTTTTAAAACTTTTTTCTGCATTGATACATGTCCCCTGTATCGTGTCTCATAGACTTTAACGGTGTTCACGTGTTTAAACTTTTTTGCCTGTTCGCATGTTCTGCTGCAAACTGAACCGGGGGGGGGGGGGGGGGGGGGGTGTTCGGCTCATCCCTAATTTTCAACTGCAGATAAATGTTCTGTCCATTAGAACAATTAGCACTAGCCATTAGCTTACAAATTTGGGCACGTATTGATTGATAGGTTTATGCCCTGTTATTAGCAAAATGTTTCTAGAAGATATGTGCTATATGGAATACAGCTGAATAATGAGACAGCCATGCAGCAGAGCATGCTAACTAAAGGCCAACTAAACAACTTCTATAAATAATCAAATGTATTGTCTTTTAGCAGAAAGCCATGGTATAATAGGAAAAACATTGCACTGGGAGGCAAATCTTCTTGTATCATTTTGTTTGTGATATGTAGAGTTCACAGCAAATTAGTTCAAAGATTTTGCATTATATGATTACAACATTGCTTAGAAAGGGAGTTACAGTGCCTTGCAAAAATATTCACCCCCCCCCTACCTATTTTGTTATATTACAGCCTTTAGTTCAATATTTTTTTAAATCTGAATTATATGTGATGGATCAGAACACAAGTCTAAGTTGGTGAAGTAAAATTATAAAAATATATACATAAAACTATTTTTCAGAAATAAAAAACTCATAATTGACATGTGCGTATGTATTCACCCCCTTTGTTATGAAGCCCATAAAAAGCTCTGGTGCAACCAATTACCTTCAGAAGTCACATAATTAGTGAAATAATGTCCACCTGTGTACAATCTAATGCCCCGTACATACGGTCGGAAATTCCGACCACAAAATCCATCTGATTTTTTCCAACGGATTTTGTCCGACACTGGTGTTGCATACACACGGTCGGACAAAGTTGTCGAAAAATCTGATCATTCTGAACGTGGTGACGTTGGTTGCGTATTACGGAACTACGTAGAGGCTAATAGCCAATAGGTTTGGTCTCCTAATTTGATCTGAGCATGCGTGGCACTTTGTCCGTCGGAATTCTCTACACACGATCGGAAAAAGTCAGATTGGATTTTGTTGTCGGAAAATTTGAGAACAGGATCTCACATTTTTTCCGTCGGAAATTCCGACGGAAAAAAGTCAGATGGAGCCCACACACATTTGGATTTCCCGACAACATGGTCCAATCGGACATTTTCCGTCTGAATTTCCGACCGTGTGTACGGGGCATAAGTGTCACATGATCTGCCATTACATTAACAAACCTTTTTGAAAGGCCCCAGAGGCTACAACACCTAAGCAAGAGGCACAACTAACCAAACACTGCCATGAAGATCAAGGAACTCTCCAAACAAGTAAGGGACAATGTTGTTGAGAAGTACAAGTCAGGGTTAGGTTATAAAAAAAAATATCCAAATCTTTGATGATCCCTAGGAGCACCATCAAATCTATCATAACCAACTGGAAAGAACATGACACAATGGCAAACCGGCCAAGAGTAGGCCGCACACCAAAACTCATGGACCGGGCAAGGAGGGAATTAATTAGAGAGGCAATACTGAGTTCCACAGCAGAGACTGGAGTATCTGTACACGGGACGACAATAAGCTGTACGCTCCATAGAGCTGGGCTTTATGGCAGAGTGGCCAGAAGAAAGCCATTACTTTCAGTAAAAAACAAAATGGTATGTTTTGAGTTTGCGAAAAGGCACGTGGGAGATTCCTAAAATGTATGGAGGAAGGTGCTCTGTGTTAACCTCTAAAATCTCTATTTCTGATTTATTAATCACAAAATATGATATGGGTTAAATAAGAGTTCTATTGACCAGGAGGAAAAGCTTTAATAGCATTTATTAAAGGTAGTTAAAAGTCTAGCTAATACACAAATCTCCAGCTATGGTGTTACATCAAGGCAAAAAATGCTAGGTTGAAATAAAATATATACCTGAAGGAATATAGATTATATTCCTTCAGAACGTGATCTAGAAGCATGTTTAGTTACATTTAGCAGGGCATGGCTTCAACTGCTAGCTACCATTACCTTGGCTCCATTCTGCTTGCTGGTTTCCCCGAAAGAGGAAGTTGCCTCCCCTTTCCTCTGAGGATATCAAAACCAGGCTGATGTCTCATTGGCTTGCTTAGCGTGACTTCTGATTGGAGGGCCTCCTACCTAAGTCGGTCCCCTTTCATAACCAAATGAAAAGAACATGGCACAACGGCAAACCGGCCAAGAGACGGCCGCACACCAAAACTCATGGACCGGGCAAGGAGGGCATTAATTAGAGAGGCAATACTGAGTTCCACAGCAGAGACTGGAGTATCTGTACACGGGACGACAATAAGCTGTACGCTCCATAGAGTTGGGCTTTATGGCAGAGTGGCCAGAAGAAAGCCATTACTTTCAGTAAAAAACAAAATGGCATGTTTTGAGTTTGCGAAAAGGCACGTGGGAGATTCCTAAAATGTATGGAGGAAGGTGCTCTGGTCTGATGAGACTAAAATTTAATTTTTTGGCCATCAAAAAAAACGCTATGTCTGGCGCAAACCCAACACTTCACATCACCCAAAGAACACCATCCCCACAGTGAAATGTGGTGGTGGCAGCATCATGCTGTGGGGATGTTTTTCAGCAGTCGGGACTGGGAAACTGGTCAGAGTTGAGGGAAAGATGGATGGTGCTAAATACAGGGATATTCTTAAGCAAAACCTGTACCACCCTGTGTGTGATTTGAGGCTAGGATGGAGGTTCACCTTCCGGAAGGACAATGACCCCAAACACACTGCTAAAGCAACACTTGAGTGGTTTAAGGGGAAACTTGTAAATGTGTTGGAATGGCCTAGTCAAAGCCCAGACCTCAATCCAATCGAAAATCTGTGGTCAGACTTAAAGATTGCTGTTCACAAGTGCAAACCATCCAACTTGAAGTAGCTGGAGCGGTTTTGCAAGGAGGAATTGGCAAAAATCCCAGTGGCAAGCTCATAGAAACGTATCCAAGGCGACTTGGAGCTGTGATAGCCGCCAAAGGTAGCGCTACAAAGTATTGACCTTAGGGGGGGGGGGGGGTGAATAGTTCTGCACATTGACTTTTTCTGTTATTTTGTCCTATTTGTTGTTTGCTTCACAATAAAATAAAATAAAAAATCTTCAAAGTTGTGGGCATGCTCTGTAAATTAAATGATGCATATCCTCATGTTAATTCCAGGTCGTGAGGCAACAAAACACGAAAAAATGCCAAGGGGGGTGAATACTTTTGCAAGGCACTGTATGTAACTAAACTGCCTCCAATGGTAGATCAGACACTCTTTTATAGGCAGAGTTTACATAACACAGGTTGTTTAAATGGTAGTGTGATTTAATAAGGATAGGGTTGTCAATGGAAATACCTTCAAATTTGGATAGTATTTGTGTCAATCTACAATAATTGTGGAGATCCTAATGTAAAACTTGTATTTGGTAAAGTAGAGACAGTAAAATTAAAGACACGCTTGTCCCAGGTAGTCACTAAATAATGCTTAGTAACAGGATATTGGATGTGTTCTATCCAGGGAAGAGATAAAAGGTTTTAATTTTGTGAGATTCTGTTGGATATGAACCCATAGCTTATAGGCCTGGTTATAAAACCAGTCAGAGAAAAATGAACAGTTACTGTGCAATGAAGCAACACACAACCCATCTCGCAATTCAGCTTCATCTGAGTGTTCTATAAATTTCCTGTAAAACATTCTTTGCAGCTAAAAAGAGGACCGCTTTCACAATGAACCTGAGCTGCATCTTCTTCTTCATCACTCATTCAACCTTCTTCATACGTACACTATATTGTCAAAAGTATTAGGACACCTGCCTTTGCAGCTATAACAGCTTCAACTCTTCTGGAAAGGTTGTCCACAAGGTTTAGGAGTGTGTCTATGGGAATGTTTGACCATTCTTCCAGAAGCGCATTTGTGAGGTCAGGCACTGATGTTGGATGAGAAGACCTGGCTCACAGTCTCCACTCGAATTCATCCCAAAGGTGTTCTATTGGGTCTTTGTGGACCTTGCTTTGTGCACTGGTCCAAATCATTTGGTGGAAGGGAGATTATGGTGTGAGGTTGTTTTTCAGGGTTTGGGCTTGGCCCCTTAGTTCCATTAAAGGGAACCCCTAAGGCGTCAGCATACCAAGACATTTTGGACATTTTTATGCTCCCAACATTGTGGGAACAGTTTGGGGACGGCCCCTTCCTGTTCCAACATGACTGACCACCAGTACACAAAGCAAGGCTAGGGAAATCGGTATTGTACTGAATGGAGGGAGCTAAAATAAATCACCCAGAATAAGTACTGGTTGTACACAGGGCTGCTGTTAGAAATTACAGGGGACTCATACACCCTACCTGACAGCCCCCTACTGGCCAAAATTGACTGAGGACATAGATTTATTAGTCCTTTTCTATACGGCCTCAGCTGCACAGAATGAATGAATATGAAGTGCTCTGAGGCTTCTAGCTCTTTCACAAGCTGAAGCATAGTAAACACTGTTTACTATGCTTCAGTGATGAATGGACACATGAGTGATTGGTACCAATCGCTCACTGTGTTCATTCAGGAAAGGAAGAGGCCAGTAAATGACACCCCCCTGTGTGCTGGCAGCAGCTGTCAGCAGGAGAGGAGGGAAGCCAGCAGTGCCATGGGGGAAAGGGGCACACAGGGGGACCCGAACAGAAGAAGGGGCGCATGTGCTAGAACCAATCCCCTTGCAATGCAGCCAAGGGGAGGGCTGCAGTGGGAGACAGAAGAGGATTAGTGTCTACAGTAAGACAGTACAGCCGGCCCTCCTGCTCAGCAGGTGCCCGGGCCCTCCTTTTGAACTGATAGGGCCCCGACCCAGTACATGTTGGCTGACTGTACTGCCTTATCAGCGGCCCTGCTCGTATAGGCCGTGTCAGCATGCATTCCTCTAGTGCAATGCTGGCCCGATAATGCTGCTAAAAATGCAGCGTTAAAATGCACATTAAAATATAACCCTACAACCAGAAGAAGGATAGAGACTGGCAGGATCAACTTGTACTTTTGACAGCAAAGAAAAGGAGAAGTTAAGAAGCACTTTACTCACTGAAGGGTAAATGCTTTATAATTTGATTTTTTTTCTTTCTCTTTCTTTTAATAATTCATGTTTATCATATAAAGTCAGTAGGTGGCATTTAAACTGTGAAAGATGGCAGCATTCCATTTTATAATCATGCCATCTTTATTGCATCCTCGGTTACATCAGCAGAATATGACTGTGCATTTACATTTTGGGGGGCTATACAAGGTCTTACTTATAGCAACCTATGAGTAATGCCCCGTACACACGGTCGGAAATTCCGACGAAAAATGTCCGATCGGACCATGTTGTCGGAAAATCTGACCGTGTGTGGGCTCCATAGGACTTTTTCCGTCGGAACTTCCGCCGGAAAAAATTTGAGATCCTGCTCTCAAATTTTCCGACAACAAAATCCGATCTGACTTTTTCCGATCGTGTGTAGAGAATTCCATCAGACAAAGTGCCACGCATGCTCAGATCAAATTAGGAGACCAAACCTATTGGCTAATAGCCTCTACGTAGTTACGTCATACGCAACGAACGTCACCACGTTCAGAATGATCAGATTTTCCAACAACTTTGTCCGACCGTGTGTATGCAACACCAGTGTCGGACAAAATCCGTCTGAAAAAATCAGACGTATTTTGTGGTCGGAATTTCCGACCATGTGTACGGGGCATAAGTGCTTGCATAGACCAAAAGGTTGAAACAACAGGGTATGTTGGTAGGTTTTTGAAACCCCAAGCTGTCATACAGTACTATATAGGCTATGGCTTATGTTGACTATGTAAAAATCAAGCTTTGGTGTAAGGCTACTGGTGAGGAAAAAATATGCAATGAATACAGCAGGTCTGGAAAAACTGTTGAAGGAGGTTTAGCCTGGGTTCACACATTGCGATGCGGGAACCACCACGATTCCAGCGCCGGTTCCCGCATTGCATCTCTCCCGCAAACAGTTCACACTGCCCTCTGCGAACCACTGTGGGTGTCAATATAATGTTATTGTACAAAAATATGCTAAATATATATACTCGCGCTAATGGTGTGTATGTGAAAAAAGGAAGCAGCAGCTATACAAAGTGCTGATCACTCGAAAAACGTATAAATATAAAATATAGCGCTCACAACCATTAAAGTATAAAAAAAACATGTGTGAACAAACACAATCAAATAATTGGCAAAATAAAGTCCAAATATAAATATCAAAGTGACTCTAGGTGCTTCAATCCGAAGGGAACAAAACGTGCAGGAATATTACAGATGTATTCAGGTGCAAAACACCCCCTCATGTATCCCCACTCACCAGATCGTGATGAACCCCAGCTTTTTAGTCTGGTGGGTCGCTTTAAGCTTTATAATGGTGTCCAGGGCCAATGGAATAGTCAAATCTTCAGATCCAATGATTTTTAAATGAAGTTGCTCAGCAAAACAAATGGATACCCAAAACTTTTGGGTATCCGTCTGTTGGGTATCCCGAGACCAGGATTACCGCCAGGGGGGTTAAAAGTGTTATACGCCGACCCGTGTTATATGCCGATAAATACGGTAATGTATAGAAGGTAGGGCCCTAAAGTGACTCAAGCCCAGGAGCCCCCTCCGATGCTGCGTCCCGCTGATCTGTCGGCCCAGATTTCCTGCATTTCTTAAATAACGATGGGGCGTGACAATCGTGTAACGTCATACGGAGGCCACACCCCATTGTGACATCACCGCCCAGGGCATGATGGGTCCATGACATCACAAGGGGGCGTGGTCTCCAGATGACGTAATCCGATTGCCACTCCCCCATAGTTATTTAAGACATGTAGGACATTGGCGCCGACAGCTCAACGGTACGCAGCATCAGAGGAGGGTCGTCGGCGGGAGCAGCGGCATCGGCGGCGGCAGCAGAGCAGGAGAACACCGGACAAAGAAAACAGAAGAGCGGAAGAAGGAAAAGACTGGAGGATGAAGATGCTGGAGAAGATAGAGGAAGAAGCGGCAAAGAAGATTTTTAATAAAAAACTGTCTACTGTATTTTTTAACACTACACTACACTACTTTTTTCCAGGTGAATGGGTAGGGGTATGATGTACCCCATATTTATTCACATGGGGGGGCCAGGATCTGGGGGCCCCCTTGTTAAAGGTGGCTTCCAGATTCCGATAAGCCCCCCACCCGCAGACCCCGACAACCACCAGGCAAGGGTTGTCGGGAAGAGGCCCTTGTCCCCCTCAACATGGGGGCAAGGTGCTTTGGGGTGGGGGGGCACAGAACCCTAAAGATGGCATGCGGCCTGGTATGGTTCAGGAGGGGGGGGCGCTCGCTTGTCCCCTCCCTTTCCAGACCTGCTGGGCTGCATGCTCGTATAAGGGTCTGGTATGGATTTTGGGGGACCCCCACGCCATTTTTTTTTTATTTTGGCATGGGGGTCCCCTCCAAATCCATACTAGACCCAAGAGCCTGGTATAGACCTGGGGGGGACCCCACGCCATTTTTTAAAAAAAAAACATTTTTTACCCTGCATTTTTTTTTTACATTCAGCGGAAAGTCAGCTGACAGCTGATGACTTATTGGTTGCTAAGGACATGGCGGCCGGCTTCCCGACCCTCTCCTTAGCAACCAGCGATATACAGTGAAAAAATAAATAAATAAACGCAAATCGTGGTAAAATCGCGGCAAAATCGTGGTAAAATTGCGGTAAAAACGCGGTACTTGCGTTTTGGATGCGGGTCCATTGAATTCTATTACATGCAAAACGCTGCATTTTGAGGGGAAAAAAGTCCCCGACCCTTTCCAAAAATGCAGAGGCACTAAAATGCATTGATGTGAACATGTTCCATAGAAACCCATGTTAAAAAATTTCCCTGCATTTCTGCAAAATGCATCAAAAAACGCATTAGTGTGACTCAAGCCTTATGCAGGAGTTGAGGAAAAACATTCCATGTGACTGGGAATTTCATGCAAAGTGAATTTTCAAGCTAAGTGAAAATTCCTGTATAAAAGTGAAAAGCCTATTTGCCTTTAGTTTAACTCAATGACTCCTAAAAGTGCATTTTCACTTTGTGTAATGAACACCCACTTATGTTATCATGGTGTAGATACTGAATATTATTCTGATGAGATCATTTTCAGGGAAGAATACCATGGATGACAGTCAAACACTATCTTGTCTGTGTTTTATTTTTACAGCTTTTATGGTATGTTTCCAGAGCATTGTAAAGCCTATAAAACAAATCTGTGAAATCAACAGTAATGGGTGTAATTCTTACAAACAATGCACAATAAAAATCACTCAAGTTTTGCTTGTTGCCAGGGTAGAACATTTACACGGCTTCTTAAAGGTATCTAAAGTCTACAAAGGGAATTTGCATAGACACAGCTTACTATGACTCAAGCGTGTTTACATGCAAGTAAAAATCTGAAACTTTAAACAATGCATAACTAATGTACTATAAAAATGCATTTAATATAAAGTAGCGCCGGTACTCCTGAAGAGTACCCCGCTATGTTGTAAATTTAGTTTTTTCCCCAAGACTATAGTTAAGTCTTGGGGTTAATTGTTCTAAATTATGCTTTGGCATCAGTTTGGCTGGGCTGTATTGAGGTTTTTCCTGGTCATAGGTGGGTTTGCACCTGTGAGAGGCCGTAGAACGCAGCCTGGTTGGACGCATTGGGTACCAATCTCTTCTCGGAGCCAATCAGTGGGCACGTTTGTCTCGCTGTGTATTCCGGGAAAGGGTACTTAAGGTGCTGAAGTCACGTGGTTCTGGCTTCCGGTCCAGAAGTTGTTGCTGACTCCGTGGTCCTCCTGACCAGCCCCCAGAGGCCCTCGTGGCCTGGGGTGCGGATCCATCTGCTTCCGAGCCTCGGAACTGGCTAGTTCGAGGCACAGTAACTGGAAGGAGGATTCTAAACTGTTCTGGTGCCGTCTCAGATTTTGGAGAGGCCCAGCAACTCTACATGCAACCAGGGGAGGACTCTTCAGAAGAGGGCTACGCACGAGACTGGCTGCTCGGTAAGAGCCTGGAAGCTGAGCTGTAAGGACACTAATTGAATCTGCATTCTTACGGTATCGCCGGACCGGCTGCAAGATACTGGTACTGTAAGAAAGTTCCTAACTTTATCCTTCAGTTGCAACTAAGTTCCTGCGAGAGACTTTTGTGTTCATCTAAAGTTTCACAACCAAGTCTGTGACAGAGACTTTTGTTAAGCTAAATTCACTTGTTGGCTGCTAGATCTACAAACAAGAATTTATCCAACAGTTGAGTTATCCAGTTTGCGAGTGGCTACTCCCTGGATCATCTAGAGAGAGACATTTATTGAGTGTCAGCAGTTCCAAAGTGCCTGAGCTTCTATACCCTTACCCTCTATTCCCAACTGAGAGACTGACTTCTATTCAACGTTTTTAGCAAATAAAAATTCCTAAAGGAATTCAAGTGTCTGTCTCTACAGTTACTGGGTATCAACCCTGGGAACCCCTAGACAAGGACAACGAGTACGAGCTGGTGGAGGTTAACTGTAAGCACAGAAAAATTCAGCAGCTCCTTTGGGGGTCAGTACTACAATAATATATAACATAACTATAATTAATGCATTTAATATAATATAACTATAATAAATGCATTTAATACTCATCAATCTTCTGCTCTGCCTTGCAATGTGAGCCCTGTCAGAAGGATGAAAACCCAGATTGCTAGTCCAATGGTAACCATTTCACTAAAGCCTATGAATTACGTTCCAGAAAAAGTATGCATCTAGTTATTAACCATAAGATTTACATAATCTTCTTCAATAATGAGGTTTCCTATTCTGGTTATTAATAAGTGCAGTAACCTATACTAACCAACCATAATTCAGTTTGCTGATGTCACACCAGTCCAAAAGGGATTAAGATTGATAGGCATTATTAAAACAGGCTGTTATTATATACTGTAAGGCTGTTTTTTACCAACAAAATTCTTGCAAGTGCCCCAAATCTTTCATCAAAAATGACAATTCTTAAAGTGGAACTACACCGCATCTGAGCACCACAAACTAAAAACACTATTTAGTCAATTTTTTTAATATTCAAGGCAAACTCACCCACCCATCCATGTCTTTATGCTTTATTTTGCTGCGAAATAACTTTGAAAAACACTCCCTAGCATTTTTGGCTGTGGCCATCTTGAGTAAGGCCTGGTTCACACCTATGCAGGTTACAGTTTGCATATTGCAGGTGCATTTTGCGTTTTTCAATACACGCTTTTGAGCCATTGAAGTCTATGGAACCAAAAACCAGAAAAAAGTCCCTGGTCCTTTACATAAAATGCACAGATGTGAACTACATCCATAGGAAGCCATGTTAATTGGATTGTAGTGTGTTGCTGCAAAACTGAAAATGGACAAAAAAATGCATAGGTTTGATCTAGGCCCCAGGGCACATAATTTGTGTAGCATTTACTTCTTGGAATCCATTTGCCCTTAGCTCAGGCATGCAGGCAGGCGGGCGTGCTTAACTGACCCCCTCTTTCCCCCCTGAAGACTCCTGGGATGTATGCCATATAATTTGCCTTGACCTGGACATAAGGAAGTAACTGAAAAAATATAAAAAAAAAAGCTTGAAAAAGTAAATATGATATACTTTCCTATCTATTTACTAATCCTAGCAGCAAAAGGATTACTGAGAGAGTATAGTTCTGCTTTAAAGAGGCTTTCACGTTTTTAGCCACAGGGCACTTCCCCCCTTCCTGCCCAGACCAATATTCAGCTTTCAGCCCTGTCACTCTTTGAATGATAATTGCGCGGTCATGCAACACTGTACACAAATAGAGCTTTCTTTTGGTGGTATTTGATCACCTCTGGGGTTTTTATTTTTTGCACTACAATGAAAACAATACCGAAAAATTAGAAAAAAATAAGTTTTTCTTTGTTTCTGTTACAAAACTTTGTAAATAAGTACGTTTTCTCCTTTACTGATGGGCACTGATGAGGCAGTACTGATTGGCACTGATGATGAGGCACTGATAGGTGACACTGATATGCAGCACTGATGTGCACTGATAGGTGGCATTGATGGGCACTCAAAGGCTGCACTGATGGGCACTGATAGGTGGCACTGATAGGTGGCACTGATAGCTGGCACATATCGGCACTGATAGGCAGCACTGATAGGCACTGATGGGGGCACTGCTAGATGGCAATACTAATGAGGAGGCACTGGCAGGCATCACTGATGGGCACTGAGTGCCATCCCTATTGGGCATTGATTGGCATACCTGGTGGTCCTGGGTGGGTATCCCTGGTGGTCCTGGGTGGGCATCCACAGGGGGCTGAACTGTTAATCATTTAGCGCAGACCCCCCCCTGTCAGGAAAACAGCCGATCAACTCTCCTCTTCTCACGTCTGTCAGTGCGAGTGGAGGAAAAGCTGATACACTGCTCTTCCTAATTACACTGTGATCAGCTATGACTGGACACAGCTGATCATGTTGTAAAGAGCCTACGTCAAAGGCTGTTTACCAAGATCGGAGATGCCGTGTGTCAGACTGACACACCACACCACCGATTGCTGCTCTGCACGCCCCCGTGGGCGCACGCTAGCTTGTTAGAACTGAACCACTTTATGGCCGTCATTCTGCATACAGCAGGCAAAAAGTGGTTAAAGTGGTATTACACCCAAAAGGAAACATTTATTATATTGCAGCTTACCAATTCCTAGATGTGTTTGCTGCATTAGCAATTAGCATACATGCTAACTGTCCCGGATTTGCTGGGACAGTCCCGTTTCTCAGTAAGCTGTCCCATCACGGCTGTGTCCCTGGATCCTGGCTGTAGCAACGGCTACAGTATCTCTTGTTTTAAGTAAATACATCGCTGCTAAGTAAATAGACTGCCGCTAAGTAAATATACTGCCAATCCGAATCCGCTCTCTGTCTTCAGTCGTATGTGCGCTCATCAATCCTAGGGACCAGGCAGAGACTGCAGTCATGTAAAAAATCTAACATTAAGGCAGTTCCCTGACATAGAGATGAGCCTTCACTGTGTGCAGTAATAAAGTACAGAGTTCCTCTGAAAAGTACTGTCCTGTGTCATTACACACTGTAACATGGTAGATGTTGCATTAGGAGGGAGGTGAGCCTGTGACAACTTCACCAGTCCAGTGTACCTCTGTTACCATACTCACAGTAACAAAATGTGATCCCGCCATGCATATAGTTGCTACTGTAAACTGACTGTGAGGGAGGGAGCCAGACATCGACCCCCTCGCTACCAGAGGACCTGTCACCCTTACCAGGTACAACACCTAACGACTGGTTGCCTGTGTTAGAACTTGGTTACTCTTTCTTGTCTTGCCAAGTTAACCCTTTTTGTAGCAGCTGATCTTCATAGCCCTCTGTGCTTTACAGACCCTGGTTCTTTTGGTACGCCTGAACTAACATGTACCCCTTTGAATAACTGGCTCAGAACAGTTGATACAACTTTATTTGAAAGTCTTTTAGTAATGCAGTCCAACTGTGAACAGAGTCCATTTCCTAACCCTAACTACAATTGAGTGGCTGCCCAGGCATACCTCTGCAAGGCAGCAGTCTACGTTGACATTCTCCAAGTGCTGGCTGCTCTCAAGATCCCCCCCAGATTGACTGCAAAGCGCAGCAGCTTCCTTCACAGCATCACAGCATATGCAGTCAAGAGCCCTGAACCCAGCCTTCTCCCATATTTATATCATTGATGAGTAGGCTTGATCCAAAAAGCCTGAGAGCTGAGGATATATACAAAACTCTCTCCCCCCAGCATCCTGGGCCAGCCACTACCTAACTAATGCAGAAATAAGCAACCTGCCTAAAAGTGTGCCCAAAGATCCCGCCAGGAGTGATGTAAGCTCCAGGAATTTATTCTGAGGGATGTGTGTTGGGAGGTGGTAAGGTGGTAGAGTTTTGTTGGATGCCATGAGGGACATGTGTGCAGGGACATAAGGAAGAGTGTTAAAGTGGAGTTCCACCCACTTTTACAACTCTTCAGCATCCCTCACTAAACTGTGCACTGTAAACCAATTGGATATTTTTTTTATTTTTTTTTTCAGCACAGACTGTATATCTGCTGTATTCATTTTTCACTTCCTCCTCCCTGGCCGCGGCCCATCGCATCATTTCCTGTTTGCAATGCCTCCTGGGAAGGGGCAGCAACTTCCTCTCAAACTGCCGTTTCTATGGAAACCTGACCTGAAACCTATTACACTGCTTATGCTGCACTTAGCATGTACGAGATCTGCAAGGATGAGATCCAGGAAGAAATACAGTCTGGCTTCAGATGCCCACACTTAAGATGGCCACGGCCTGCTGCAAGTTTATAAAATAACAAACTACTGCTAAAAACTAACAAAACAGACCTTAGTTTACAGACTAACTTTACTAGAATACATTAAGCTTGTGTATTATAGGATTATAGGGGTATTTTTATTTAAAAAGTATAATTTCGGCCGGAACACCGCTTTAACATGGGAGGGAGGGTCGAGAGGGAAGAAGGGTGAGAGCTGGCTGAGTCTGCAGGAGATGGAAGGCTAGTACTGGTGCTGTGTGCCTGCAGCCAGCTTTATTTGCTATATGCATGCAACTGCCCAATGGTCTATGCAGTGCTGAAGCAATGAATTATGGTTGGTTCACAAAACATTACTGGATACCACCAATGCCGTAGATGTCAGGTCTGTACTCTCAATAAAAGCAAGAAAAGAAGAACTGAGTCTTTTGTTTCTAGCAGTACATCTGCTGTTCACAAAATGGACTCTTTCATCACCTGTAGCTCTACAGGCGTAGTATATTTACTAGAATACCCTTGCGGGCTTCAGTATATAGGGCGGACTAAGCGATCCATGCAGGTCCGCCTAGGAGAGCATATCACAAATATAAAAAATGGATTCAGGTTCCATTCAGTTTCTAAACACTATGCCATCCATCATGACCGTAATCCAGCTAACACTTTGTTTCTTGGCCTTGACAAATATAGTTCCCACTGGAGGGGAGGCTCTCTGGTAAGGGAACTATCCAGGCTAGAAATGTCCTGGATCTATAGGGTCCGGTGTTACACCCCTCATGGTTTGAATGTAGACACCGACGTCAATGCTTTTATTGACAATGGCTGACGTTTTTTCTGATCATTATGTTTTGATGTTTCTCTTTTTCTGATTATAATGTTTTGATTGTAAACCAATTCTGAGTTTCTGGTGCCTATATGTGTCTATTTTTGGGGTTGTGTATAATACCAGGCCCCATATGCTATACTAATGAGGATTAGATGGATATGAGTCCTTCCTATTTATCTAGTCACATGTATGTTTTCTTACCCCTCTCAGTTGTTATTTTTGAATAAATGATCTCACTGGTGGGTATAGTGAGCATGACCATCTTTTTGGCCATTGAGGTTCTGGGATACGTGTTGTTTTTACGTGTCACATGAACTTGAGTGGCCATACATCATTTATATATGGTTATGCTTGTAATACTATCTTTTATCCCAACATAAAGGATGGACACCTAATTTTAATGTTTTAACAGTCTATAGACTGATGCATCCGAATTAGCATTGGCGTGTTTGCTCATACAATAACACCATTGCATTCTCATGAGGAATAGTCGGTTGTCATCCAATTCAATTTTTCCTCATGTATACTCCCCATATTCTATTTCCAATTTTTATTCTCTAATTTTTATACTGTTTTTTCCTTTTTTTCTCTAGCCAATAATAGACCTCCTAACAGATGTCCTTCCCGTAAATGGTCTGGCTTTTAAATCAGAGGTATTTTGCGTTTTGGCTGGAACTACGCAAAGATTTTCCTCTGACTAGAAATAGATCACCTGTAGGATGTCCTTTTCCTAACGGGATCGATTCTACTTAGTTTATTGAGCCTGAGGGGTATTGTGTATCTCATTTCTGGCTAATACTATGCAATGGTCCCGACCTAAGGGCTATTTTGCCCTTGTCCAAAATGGTTGACGGACGATGGCGCCAGCACTTCAGAATAGGGCGTCCATTGCGCATGTCTGTTATAAAAGGTGGTGAGTCAGCACGCCGCCCGTGCCCCTGGAAGACGTCATCTTTGACGAAACGGCGTAGGGAGAGCGGCGTGCTGACGTCACCGCGCTAGACCCGGAAGCAACGGGCAGCTAATACGAGCCGGCCGGCTTTTTATCTTGATGCTATTCTTTTACGACATTCTTGTAAGTGTAAACCCCGTTTTTTAATTAAAATTGTTTATTTGAGTGATACACTATGGAGTCTTCTTTATCTATTCCCACATGATATCTACCTATGTCCTCTGAGGAAATTGTTACCCTATACCA
Source organism: Lithobates sylvaticus (assembly GCA_028564925.1). NCBI lineage: Eukaryota > Metazoa > Chordata > Amphibia > Anura > Ranidae > Lithobates > Lithobates sylvaticus. The sequence goes on along the minus strand of JAQSEC010001744.1, from coordinate 1,509,113 downwards.
GTGCAAGTCGTCTTACCTCCTCCTGAGACCCGTGGCTGGGGAGACAAGCCTAAGGCCCGTATGATCTCTGTGACAGGAGATCTCTGGATTCGGTAAGAGGCAGCTGTGCTCGGTGGTGGAGATCTTTCCTATTGGGTCACTTCTTTTCCTATGGTGTATGCTGAGTGATGTCAACATTGGACTTTTTGATTATCTGATATTTGGACAATGTGCTAACCATTCAATCTGTTGCTCATATGTGATGCTCACTATATGCATGGTTATAATTCGCTTTTGACCCATATGTGGCCTTAATGAGTTCTATTTCTGAGAATTTATTTCACTTAAAAGTTTGAATTTTTTTTGGAGTATAATATCATTAGCAGTGTATTATTGATTTATCACCGTTTTTTGACAAATACTTTAGTCACATATCACATTCATCACTGGCTTGTGTAACTATTTTTTGTTTTGCAGCGCAGTCATTTTTCTAGTTTTTGGTTCACACCATATACTTTCATACCATCTGCAACCCACTCCCTGTATTAACTCCACACCACCATATGATCCATACTCCTCTCCTGCACATAATACCTGCCATCATACACTCCACCCTCCTCTCATGGAACGTCCCACACTCTGCTCGAGTGCTTCCGTCAGTATATCGCTTCCTAAGTCCTGGAACAGGAGTCCAATGGATCTGGCTATAGTAACCCCCAAGAACCAGACAAAACCAGTCTTGGTTACATCAGGACATCAGGAATAGCCTTCTTTATTTGAGACCTCACACAAATATATACAGCAGGATGACAATACGAACTGTAACCCGAAACCTAATTAACATGAGCTAATTATCTAATCCTTTAGACAGCCTTGGTGACTCAGAGACATGACCTTTAGGACAGACTTGGCTGTCTTTTAGCTCAGAAGACACAATCAACATTATCATAAATCAACACAGAACTCCTTCATACAATAGCAAGGTTAATTAGCACAAACAACAATGGGTGAAATACTCTTAGAAGTAGACAACAGGAGACCCAGGGCTTTCTAGATCTCATTAATCAGCATTCCTTTCATATACACCTGCTATATGAGTCCCAAGCATGCAGAGACCATCATGGCCTCCTTATCAATGTCCTTTTGCATTACATAACAGAATATCTTCCTAAATGCTTGTAGCTTCCTCAAATGCCAGGGCCCATAGTCGGTAGGCAAGAGGCTAGCATTCAGTCCCCTCCAAAAGCCTCTGACCCGGGTGAGTCTGTCACAGCAGGGTTGCTCCTAAATTTACCTGCCAGGTATTGCTACCTTGGCCCATTGTTAGGGATCAATTGATTTTACAAGTCTGAATTTGCTGCACTTCTCTCTTTTGCCGCTAGGTGGCCGGGTACCTGGTGGCATTAGATACGAGAGGGGCCATGCAAGGTCAGATCATGGGTATATGGGGTATCCCAGCCAATGGGCAGGGGTTTTCTTAAATCCCTTGGCCTGCTCAGAGAACCTATATATTTGGGTGGAGTCAGGTGATCAGTGTTCTGTGCCATCTGGACGGCTGTCTGGGTGGACGTGTGTTATATTGCCTGGGCTGCTAGGCCAGAGTTTGTGCCTATTCTGGGCACATTTGGCTGCTAGGCTGTCTGAGGGCCTATCCAGAAGCATGAGAGCAGCACAGGGTTGGGATTGCGGCTTGCAGTCCAACAAGAAGTGATGGTTCTGCCGGCCGGAGAACCTGTCGTGGTCAGAGGTAGGAGGGAAGCTGTCGCCACTAAGGGACCAAGCACCTTATTACAAGGACCACAGTGAGTAACTGAAGCAAGTACTGGAGCAGAATTCTCACCAACCGGGGACGGTGAAGAATCGGGAAACTTCAGTGGGTATTAAGCCAGGGACCCAGCCAGCAGAGGTGACACTTGCATAGCAGCCTTGTGTGTCAAGCCAGGGACCGAGCAGGCCTGAGGTGAAGCTTGAGAAGTATCTCGATTGCCAAGCTAGGGACCCAGCAGAGAAGCGCGGGTGACGCTTGAGTAAGATACTAACGTGAAGATTGGAGGAGCTCAAGGGATTCAGTGGCAGTGAATCATCTAGTCTAGTGAGAGAGAGACTGGGAGCTCAGTGGGTTGAAGAACTACAAGAAGTGATTGTAGTGGAAGTGAAGGAACTGTTACACTTTGTGTTAGAACATGTTAAAGACTGTTAAAGGCTGTTGCCATAGGAGACAGCATTCCTACACATGCAGATGTGGTGTCTTGCTGGATGCCTTTCCCTGCATGGCTGTCCTCCTGTTGAAGTCTGCCAATTAACATTGCAACTACCTAAGGGTGTCCTGGCCCTAACCCTCTCTCCCAAAATTCTGTTGGGAGAAATAAAACTTTCTTTGCATTCAAGAAGTATCTGGCGCCCAATGAATCTACCTTACATTACATCCACCATGCCTTACAACCCACCACATACAGAAGGATGCCAGCTATCTCTGGCCCTGGAGGTCATCATTAGTCTGAAGGAGGTCGGAGACCTTGCTACACACATACTACCCACTGTCATTTACTCCACACTCTAATTGAATGAACAGTAAAAAAAAAAGAGTTCCTGGAAAGATTTTTTGAAATGTTGGCAACTATGCATTAGTTTTCTTTTTTAGGCTTTCTTTCTTTTTTTCTTTTTTTTATCTGGTGATCCAGCCAGTAGGTCTGTTGTTTTTCAACAGAACACGCTCTCTTGAAAATGTAGCAGTTAAAGTGCTGAGACAAACACACCTTTATTAGTTTTCGTTTTTTAAGCTTTTTTTCCATTCTATTTTCACCTAGTGATCAAGCTAGAATCTGCTAGTAAGTAGCTGTTACTAGCTAGATCACTAGGTGAAAATAGAAGGGGAAAAAAGCTTAAAAAAAGAAAACTAATAAAGCCATCACATCTCATGATTGGTAAGCTGCAATATATTACATTTTTGGTTTAGAACTGATTTAAAGTGTATCTTTAAATCCTACCCTGACCTATTTATATTTATCTTTCTTATGCTTCCTCTACTCAGAGCTGCTGTAAAATATCCTTTTGGTATGGTGGATCATTTCCCTTCATCGAAGGATGCTGAGCCAACCCTGAGTAAGTTCTAACACCATCTAGCACAGAGTTATCACATGGGTGATTCCAGAACGATGGAGTAGCAGAGGATGGCAGAGAAAGTCAATAAAAGTGAGTCAGGGGGTAGGTTCATCCAAAACCCAACTGCTTAAAGAGTATTTGCAAAAATCCCCTATTAATCAAGGCCTTTTCCATCATGGGGAATAGGGTCCCGCCTCCCACATTCTGTAACGCCCCATAGAAAATCTTTTTTAATAAGCATACTACAAAATCAGATGGCAAGTGATATATACAATGTTTAAAAACTCAAGAACAGAAGTGTAGCAGAGTACCAGTCTTTAGATGTCCAGGATGCCTTTACTTTATACTACAGGGAATGAACACTAACTTGATCACTATATTTTATCTTTGGAGGTGTAGCATTGTCACTCGGGGTTGATTTACTAAAACTGGGGAGTGCAAAGTCTGGTGCAGCTCTGCATGGTATCAGCTTCTAACTTCAGTTTGTTCAATTAAAGTGGATGTAAACCCGATTCATAAAATTTGAGCTGGGCACATATATCTGCAGTGTTTTCTTATCTCTCTTCATAACACTATGTCCCGTAGCATTCTCCTGCCCCGTCCTTCTGTTATCAGCCTGATAACTCCTGACAAGTTCTCTGTCACATATGATAAAAGCAGCCTGAGTTTTGTGTTAAGGAGGATGCTAGAAATAGATTAGCAGTGTGCTCAACTATTCAACAAACAGAGATAAAAGTCTCTACCTATGAGGAGAGGGAGTGTGTGCCTTTCCTCCAATCAGCTGTCTTTGCTGTATGCCCAGGCTTCACTGCAGTGCTAACCAGGAAGAGAAAATTTCCTAACATGATGTGAAATTTCTAAAGAATATATAAAGATGAATACAAGTAAAACTTATGTAGGGAGATTTGTTTCATCCCTGTGTATCCTCTGAGGCTGTTCACTTCACTGGGTATATGTGAGGGTTATCCACTTTAAGCTTTGACAAAAAAAAACTGAAGCTAATTGGTTTCTATGCACAGCTACACCAGATTTTGTACTCTACATTTTTAGTAAATCAGCCTCTCTAGGACAAGAAGTGTATTACCACTACAGAACACTCCCCCTTTAGATCTCCACATAATGGAGGGGGGGGGGGGGGCTGTAGATCATAGAGGTAAACTGGGCTGGGCTGATAACAATTCTTTTAATTACATTTATTTTGCAACTATCGAACAGATAAGAAAATGTTTTAAATGGCATATGTAACCATGATTTTTAGGGTTTACATTGGATTACTGGTAAATCACATGGGTCTCTCTAATTGGGATTACAAAAAAATTGCACGCTTTGCACAATTGGACAATTTTCCTAGAATCCTTATGCTGGATTCATACCTGAGAAGATCATAAGCACTGTGTATTCCAGGTGATTTTTAAGCATTTTTTCAGGTGTTTTCATGAACATTTTACAGTTGTATTACAGGTGTTTAACAAGTGTTTTTGCACAAGTATTAAGCTTCAGGAGTTTGTTTTCTGGGCTAGGCAAAGAGAGAAGAGCAGTTCTATAGGAGAAGAGTTCTCCAGTTGTAAAAACACTGTGGAAATGTGTATCACACGTTTATAGATGCTCCTATTGATGTCTATGGGACCAAAAAAGCCTTAATACGTTCATAAAAAGTTTGTGTACTTTTTTGAGCATAAGGTGTAGAACATAGAATGACTGTGTGTGTTATGTGAAGAGGCACAATTAGAAAAAAGGGGATTCTGCATGTTGGGTATACTTAAGGAAACAAGAAAAACGCTCATGTGTGAATGGGGACCTGAAGAAGTATTAATCCCAAAAACAAACAATGTATTATATTGCAGCTTACCAATTCTTAAATGTGATGGCTGCATTAGTTTTCTCTTTTAGTCTTTTTTTATTTTCACCTGCTGATCCTGCCAGTAAATCAGTTTTTTTTGTTTTTTTTCAAAAGAACAAGCTGTCCTGTAGATGTAGCAAAGATGAGACAAACAATTTTCTACTGGCAGGGATGATTACAATGATCCACTTTTATTTATTTAAATAAAACCTTTATCCCAAAAGAAACAAAACAGTTTGCTGTAACTGCCTATAAAGTGTTCAGGTTCAATTTGTTAGAGTATCTAAACCTGCTAGTCCATCCAACAATCCCCTCCCCCAAGACTGACAATGCTGCTCTCAAAAGTTGCCCCTGTTCTCTATCACTGGGCACTCTAATACAGGAAGTGTGATACTGGCAGGATCACCAGGTGAAAACAGAGGGAAGTAAGCCTAAACAAAGAAAACCAATGCAGCCACCACATCTAACACCTGATAAGCTACAATATATTCCATTTTTTATTTAACGCTTTAAAGCTGGATAAAATAATAATACCATTTGAAACCATTAGGTTGGTCACAGAGAATAATCTTTATTTTTTTTATTTTATTTTTAAAGGTATGCTGAATGTTAATGGGAAAAGGTAAGAGGAAATGCCCACATCCTTAAGTCAGACAATCTACAAAGAAATCCCTCTAATGGGACTTTAAAGGGCAGATGCTCCAAAATTATCAAATATTTGTTAAAAATAAAATGTTATTGAAAATTATTAAAAAATTGAAATTTCTAAATATATAGTAAAAAAATAAAAAATAAAAACACAATGGATGTGGGTACAATATGTTTACACAAAATTTGAACACATATAACCACTTGTTCTGTTGGTGGAACACACATGTACATAGTGTACCCAACACGTTTCGAGATATAGTGTTAATCCTCTTCTTCAGGGGTAAGTGGGTATGGGTAAAGCAATAGTATCATGTGGATATTCTGAAACATCCTGAGCAACCGCATCATTTAAAAACAATAATTTTTTGCCGCCATACACCAGCCAAGAGTCCAGAAGATGGGGAGCAGGAAGATCCAGCCAAATCACCCACAAAAGGCACACAAGCCAGCCCCAAAAGGAACACCACACCATGGACCAGCGGAAAAAGTAAATCTCTGCCTTGGGGTATAAACAAAGAGGACTAGACTTGAAGCTCCAAGGTACCCAGAAGGGATACCTCAGATAGACAAGGTACATCCAATTGTTGTATTCACTTCTGAAGTTTCATCCACAAAGGAACTGGTCAAAATGATTTTTTAAACAGAGGCTCAATATAAGAGATCTGTATTGCATAGATGGAGATGGCCGCTTGTATAAGTCTAGGGAGTCTCCAAGGCTTATACGATCCATCACGGCTGACGAGACCGGCCATCTCCATCTATGCAATACAGATCTCTTATATTGTGCCTCTGTTTAAAAATCATTTTAACTCATAATATTACACATCATATTACTGGAAATGCACACGGTGTATACCTATTACTTAATTACATTATCAACACCCTTTAAAATACTTGTAAAGCTAAAACAACTGTGGTTTATCCCCCCAAAAATAAGCTAATTGTTTTATTTTGTATGGCACATTTTATGCAGTTCAATTTAAAATACTAGAAACAGAGAAAGAGCTAAAAAAAAATTTAAAAAAATAAAAGAAAAAAGCAAAGTTTCTATTAAAAACAAACAATATTACCTATCATTTATAAAAAAGAATAAAAAGTTAAAATATGCCTGGAACCTACTTGATTTCTTAGCAATCCATCCTTCAGAGGGAGAAATGTACCATGTAAACAGTTTAACAATCGTTTGTATGAAAGCCACATGCTGTTTATTGAATGTGCAGCTGCGATGGACTGAAAACTGAGCCATCCTGTTAACTGCCACTTGCATCATCCACTTTGCAGCCTATGGGATTTCTGTACTGTACAGAAAACAGAAAACTGAACAGTGACTCAGTATTACATGGGATGACACAAGTTCCATTATGGAATTTTAAACAAGCAGGGACTCATTTAATTAGACTGAAGAAAAGGACACAAACAAAAACAAAAACAGCAACCAGACAAGTTTCAACTTTCATTTTCTTGAAGAAAATCATTATTCTGATTTACTATTGTATAAAAAAAAAAAAAAAAAAGATTTTTTTTTCTTTGTCCACTTTAAAGAGTCTCCTGTGAAAAAAATAAAAGTCAGCAGCTACAAAAACTGTAGTTGCTGGCTTTAAAAAAAACAGTCACTCACCTGTCCCATGATCCACCGGTGTGCTCACCCCAGCCGGTTTCACCTGCTGTCTTCTTTCCTGGTGCTGGCATCTTAACTATAGGCACCCCGGCTGTGATAGCTTGCTGCTTTACAGCCTGGTGTCCACTGCACATGCGTGAGCAGCACTGCACATCGTGAATGGTCAAGCAGTCTTCTGGGACACCTGCAGGGGGGGAGGGGGGAGAAGTTCTGCTTTACCTAGGTGGTCGGAGTGGAAGTAGGAGCCAATTCTTCAAGAGGAGCAGGGGATGAGTCCTTAAAGCAGAACTTCCCCTTTCCCCTTTTGGATGGAGCTCTGCTTCAAGGGCCCACGCATGGTAGCACAGTGGCTAAGTGGTTAGCCCTTCCACTTAGCAGCCCTAGGGTTGTCTTTTTGAATCCCAAACATGGCACTACCTACCTGAAGTTTGCATGTTCTCCCTGTGCCTGTGTGGGTTTCCATTCACATTCCAAATCAGGGGCAGCCCATCCATTAGGGTCGCCCGGGCGCCACCCCTTCTCTCCAGGCCACCTCCTATATGCAATGGATAGATTCATGCATAGCATGAATCTATCCATGGTCGCCGCGGCCACCCCCTATTCATGCGTCTGGCCCCTTTCAGGACACCTGGCGCATGCATTACAGTGGCCAGGTTTTTCTGTTTAAGCACCTGATTAGAGCCAGAGGCTTTGATAGGCTTCAAAATAGGGTGGGCTCGGGTTGCAGAGGATGCGTCTGGAGCCCACCCAGGTGTGTTGCAACAGCAAATTAATATTCGCTGTTGCAACACTGATCCTCCTCCCGGCCAATCGGGAAGCGGGTCTAATACCCATCACCCGATTGGCTGAAAGGACAGGCGATACTATTGGACGCCAAGGAGGAGGGGAGGTAACACACAGCGGAAGCGAGGAGGAGAAGAGCCGATGGCTGATTCCTGGATGCCCAGTCCCTGCCGATGCCTGGATGCCCAATTCCCGATGCTGCTCCTCGGATGCCCGATCCCTACTGTCGTTTTAACGGCACTATTTGGCCGCTAGTGGGGCAATTTTAACCCCCGCTACCAGCCGAAAAAGAGTTAAAACTGGCGCTTTGCAGGCGGGTTTGCAGTGCTGCCCCATTGTTTTCTACGGGAAGGGGCACTTTAGGAGCGGTAAATACACTGCTCATACAGCGCTACAAAGATGCGGCTTGCAGGACTTTTTTGACCGTCCTGCAAGCGCACCGCTTCCTCTGGGCTTTCACATTGGAATGCATTGAGTGGCACTTTCAGGGCGCTTTGCAGGTGCTATTTTTAGCACTTTAGTGCCTGAAAAGCGCCTCAGTGTGAAAGCAGCCGAAAGCCTCATACACACGATCGGACCGTGGACCAACTTTCCCGTGGATTTTTGTCCAAAGGGCGTTGGCCCCAAGTTGGTATTGCATACACACGGCAGGACTTTTTCAGCCAACCTTCACCAAATCACTTGGTTTTTCTGCTCTTTACCGCCACCTTTGGTCAACTTCTGTATTGTTGTCTGATCTTTTGCATTGGTTCTGCATTGGTTTGTACAAAAGTCTGTTGGTTTTGTGTACACACGGTTGGACTTTGGTCCATCGGACTTTTGTTGGCAGAAAGTTGGTCCGTTCGCACAGCCAACAAAAGTCTGATGAAACCTGGAAAAAGTTGGTCCGATGGAGCGTACACACGGTCGGATGCTGGTCAAAACCAGCTAATTTGCATGTTGGTTGTCAAAAAGTCTGATCGTGTGTACGGGCCTTTAGGGACCTTCAATTTATTGTAGGGACTGATATAAATGTACAATATATATGTAAATTGTCAGTGCTATGTAAATACCTGTGAAAATAATAATGTGGCATTGCAGTAACACATGATAAAGGATAACTAAACCCAAGAACAAAATGTAAAATATTTCAGTACCAGTCCTGAGATGTGAGGCCTACAATAATTTCCACTTTTCAGACTAAAAACATTTTTAACAAATACAAAAAATCACTGTTGATCTTGCCAGACATGCAGTATCATTGTCACTTCCTGTGAGCTGAACTGGAATCAGTAAAAATGTTATCTTACTTCCAGTCTGGGTTACCACCATGGCTTCCACATAGATACAGTGGAGGAGTGAGCATAGATAAGTAGAAATAAAGAAAAAAAAAAAAAACGCTAAAAAAGGAAAATCAATGCAGCTACCACATAAGTGGTAATATGCAATATATACAATTTTTGACCCCATGCCCACCAACCTACAACCAGACATGGCAACCCCAGGGGTCTGTACACATGCTGTAGGAGATTTACCTTGGCTTGCAGAGTTTGCTAGTGGGCACCTGATGTCAAACTCACTTATTAGCGTCAATGTGAACACGCTTAAACTGGCAGCTGTGGTAGCCAGTTGAGATTTTGGACTTAGCTAATAGCTAAATACACAGATTAAATACAGCTGTTTTACCTGCCAGGGATTTGAATTTTTATCCATCCAGTCCTACAATTTACACAGCTCTTTGCATAACACAGTCCTGCCTGACAATTGAGTGAAGCTAATTTTCACTTACAGGTCCCCTCCCCACACCCACCCTGTGACTGGACAGTGAAAGTAGAAGCAGTACACTGATGAGATCATCTCTCTGTCATTCTGCTCTCTCCTATTAGCCTTCTCCTTGCACTGTAGAACACCTGACTAGCTCTTTGTGTTGTTCCTAGTTACTTCTTTCTCAGCTCTGCTGTTCAATCGATTGCGAGACGCTGTTACCAAGTCAAAGTCAGGTTCCTAAACAGCTCACATTTAGACAAATACATTTAATATTGCAATAATGATTACATGCTGCATTAGATTGTATACTCTATATTTGCCTGGAGGTCTGCTTTGCATTGAACATATTTTATCTGCCCAATGATCCAAAGACTACAGTGGGACAATCAGCACTCATCTTTTATTGTCATTGCTGCTCTAAACTGATGGAAAGTGAAAGTGAAAATGTTGGCAGCTTGCACTAAATACATGTTAATCTTTCCAATACTTTAAAAATATACAGTATCTCACAAAAGTGAGTACACACCTCACATTTTTGTAAATATTTTATTAAATCTTTTGATGTGACAACACTGAAGAAATTACACTTTGCTACAATGTAAAGTAGTGAGTGTACAGCTTGTATAACAGTGTAAATTTACTGTAATCTCAAAATAACTCAACACACAGCCAATAATGTCTAAACCACTAGCAACAAAAGTGAGAACACCCCTAAGTGAAAATATCCAAAGTGGGCCCAAAGCGTCATTATTTTCCAGCACTGCCTTAACTCTCTTGGGCGTTCACCAGAGCTTCACAAGTTGCTACTGTCCTCGTCCACTCCTCCACGACGACATTAAAGAGCTGGTGGATGTTAGAGACCTTGCGCTCCTCCACCTTCCGTTTGAGGATGCCTCACAGATGCTCAATAGGGTTTAGATATGGAGACATGCTTGGCCTGTCCATCACCTTTACCTTCAGCTTCTTTAGCAAGCCAGTGGTCGTCTTGGAGGTGTGTTTGGGGTCATTATCAAGTTGGAATACTGCCTTACGGCCCTGTCTCCGAAGGGAGGGGATCATGCTCTGCTTCAGTATGTCACAGTACATATTGGCATTCATGGTTCCCTCAATGAACTGTACCTCTCCAGTGCCAGCAGCACTTGATGAAGCCCCAGAACATGACACTCCCACCACCATGCTTGACTGTAGGTAAGACACACTTGTCTTTGTACTCCTCACCTGGTTGCCGCCACACATGCTTGACACCATCTGAACCAAATAAATTTATCATCAGACCACAGGACATGGTTCCAGTAATCTATGTCCTTAGTCTGCTTGTCTTGTTTGCAGGCTTTCTTGTGCATCATCTTTAGAAGAGGCTTCATTCTGGGACGACAGCCATGCAGACCAATTTGATGCAGTGTGCGGCATATGGTCTGGGCACTGACAGGCTGATCCCCCACCCCTTTAACCTCTGCAGCAATGCTGGCAGCACTCATACGCCTATTTCCCAAAGACAACTTCTGGATATGATGCTGAGCATGTGCACTGAACTTCTTTGGTCAACCATAGTGAGGCCTGTTCTGAGTGGAAACTGTCCGTTTGAACTGCTGTATGGTCTTGGCCACCGTGCTGCAACTCAGTTTCGGGGTCTTGGCAATCTTCTTATAACCTAGGCCATCTTATCATAGAGCAACAATTCTTTTTTTTTCCAGATCCTCAGAGAGTTCTTTGCCATGAGGTGCCATGCTGAACTTCCAGTGACCAGAATGAGAGAGTGAGAGCAATAACACCAAATTTAACACACCTGCCCTGCATTCACACCTGAGACCTTGTAACACTAACGAATCACATGACAACGGGGAGGGAAATGGCTAATTGGGCCCAATTTGGACATTTTCACTTAGGGGTGTACTCACTTTTGTTTCCAGCGGTGTAGACATTAATGGCTATGTGTTGAGTTATTTTGAGGGGACAGCAAATTTACACTGTTATACAAGCTGTACACTCACTACTTTACATTGTAGCAAAGTGTCATTTCTTCAGTGTTGTCACATGACAAGATATAATAAAATATTTACAAAAATGAGAGGGGTGTACTCACTTTTGTGAGATACTGTAGCTTGATATCAATTATTTTACATTTAGGAGTAGGCTTTTGCATCCCAGTATGAGGAGCCATTGTCTACTTGTCACCAAACGACACCAGCCACAGAGATATGCTATACTATCAGTTGTACCACAACTTGCAGCTGATTTAGAGGTGTGATAACGAGGTCTCAATGATCAATAGTAGAAACAATTAATAATTTTCAAGACTAGAAACGATTCCTCAAGAGTGGGAACACTTCAAAAAAATGTCCAGGGAAAAATACAAAAGTATAAAAGACAATCAATACGACAACATTCCTTTGAAATAAATAGTTAAACACCTGGAGTATTTTAACAGTAATTAACAGAACTGAATTGTATTTACCCCTAGCACCCTCTAGTGTGCTACTAGTGTTAGTACAGGCAAATTTAAGTTATGACTCATGGTTAGTTTGTGAGTCAGAAATTGGGTCAGTGTTACTGCAGGTCAGGCTGGATGGCTTCACAGAGGTAGGTCTCTGGTACCTCCCCCAGGATCTAGAAGCTTGGTGAAACTTCTAGAAGTTAATGGGCAGAGGCCAGGAGGGTCTGATCTGTAGGAACTTGGCCAATCCTCAGGCATAATATCCAGGCTGGGTGGCTGAGTCATCTCTTAGATATGGTGGAGCCATGCCAGCAGTGGAGTCAGGTGGAAGTTGGGGTGCTGAGGCCTAGGAGGGGACCCCTGGGTCTGTGGGGCTCAGCCTCCAGGCTGGGCTTGGGCTGGCTTGGGAAGATCCTATCAGCATCTTGGTTTGAGGAGGAATCTTGCCTAAGGAGCAGCATGGAGCAAAGAGGACAGAGTGAGTACATCAGCACACCCAGTGATTCAGAAAGGGGTGAGACTGCCACATGTAACAAGCTTTCAGGAGAACAGCAATCGAAGTTGTTGTGATCTCAATTTCAATCCTGCTAAGACAGTCCCTCTTTCCCTTCCTTACAGGTGGTAGGAGTGCTCTCTAGTAGTCTTTGTACTCCAAAGAGGCACTGGATTGTTCCCAAATAAAGGGGAGTTAAGGCAACCCCACTGCACTGGATTGTTCCCAAATAAAGGGGAGTTAAGGCAACCTCACTGAGGCATAACTATTTCATGGAAGCAAGAAACACGAAAAGTCAGTGGCCAAGAGGCCTGTCCCTACAGTAAGCATTGTGTGAACTCCAGGTGTTTCCACATAAATTTGCGAAAGGGTCCTCCCTCACAAGCTAGAACTTAGCAATAGTGGTCCTCTCCAGATGGTCAGAGGTAAGCTGATGGTCATTGGCCTGCAAGTTAAATACTGATCCCCGGTGCGGGGTCTCAGGATCCAGATCCCCTCACAAGTAGCACTGCACAGTATATAATAACAGCAGCAGTCTCTGATCAGCACTTTTCTCCTTGGCAGCATAGCATCAGATAGCTCCACCAAACTCTGGCCACACATCACTGTTCCCCCTTCACTGCAACCTTGTGGTGAGCTCTGTCAGCTGCCCTTCTCTTCTTTTTTTCTGTACTCACATCACTGCTTTTTCAGATCTATCCAGACCCAGCCAAGATAGCTGCCCCCTACACTGGAGACACTATATAGATGAACATTGCAAAGTTGTCTCCATAAAGATGGCTGCTGCACTTCTGCATTAATGAATATTCAGTTTAAACCTGTACACACTGAAGAAGGATTATACAGCAGGAAGAAATTGTACAGCAGTTATCAGCTACAGTCCAGGTTACACTGAAAAATCTCAACTTCTGATGCAGTTAGATTAATGGAATCCAAACATCAGACCCAGTGGGAAAATACACTTTCTACTACTTGATTATTCAAATCAGTCTTATTGTACTCGAAAACCAAACATAGCATATTAATAAATCACTAGATATGCAACAAACATTTACCTTGTTTCTAGTGTTTTCAAATTTCCCATTGCCTGAGAAGGAGTATTTTATATTGCACTTGAATCTGTCTATTAACAAACTTGCCAAGGTAAAGCAACAGATTCACCTAAATGCTGACTCCTCAGTTGCTTATTCTGACATTTCCTTTTCTCTCTGCTGCTTCATTCACCCACAGGAGCAAAGAGAAGGTACAGGCCTAAGCATCAAGTGGCTCTGGTCACAAACATGACTTTCTAGCCACCCCTGTGTGAAAGCACTGGTCCCTGGCAATGGACTACTCAGGCACCCAGTGCTGCATCATGGGAAGAAGAGGAAGAAGAGAAGAAGAAGAGGAGAGTGACTTGTTCATTCCATGTATTTCTCTTCGCTCCAGGTGGGCAAATAGTGTGGCAAGGGAGAGAGGGGAAGGCAAGTATTTGCAAGTGACAATTCACAGATGAATCCTATCAGTGACAAGTCTTATCCCTCTGCCTATGTTGGGATTAGGATTGTGAATTAAAGCCCAATTGCAGGCACAACAAAAAAATACGCTTGCATGCTCGTTTTGTCTAAGGAGAAATACTTACTATATTGTATGCACCAGCCTCCTCTCTAAGCTGCTTTTGGCCATGGTTGTAAACTCACCTTGTTCATGTACAATGCAGGGTCACTAGCTCTGCATTGTATGTGATGATGTCAAGGGGCCACTCACAAACCAGAGCTTTGGGAATAAGAGGGAAGCGCCAAAGCTGAGGATAGGGTTAATAATAATGCCTGTTCTTCTAGTTCCCAGACATATAGAGCATTTAACCCTTAAAGGTGTGTGGGTGGGGGGCTATTGCAAAGCTGGATTTTTTTTTAATTCCTGGAGTTGGGCTTTAAAGTTTGCAAAATCCTGGCAATATATGTAGCAGAACTGATTTTTTTTTTTTTTTGTGATAGTGTGGTGATAATAAAAATTGATTACTGCATTCCAATTACATAAAAAACAGGAGCTGTTCAGTTCCAGGCTTAATTATGGATGTTAAGAGCTATTAATTTTACTCAGTTACTGTCATGCCAGCATTTATTAGATCCTTGCACTTCTAACATTGTCTTCATTTCCCGAGAGGAACATTTCAAACTGTTAGAACAACAAGTTATTGTATTGAGAGATTTTTAACTGTGAATCACTGAAATATAATTAGCAATTATTTATACACAGTGGTGCTTTAGCAGGCACTGTGCACTGTAGATGTTTTGCCTTACATTATTAAAATTTGGAGCAGCTTATTGGTAGAGCTTATAATACACACATAACGCTTGCAAACAAACAATGGAAGATGATTAAAATGATTCACGAATTAAAAGACAGCTGTCAGTCACTCATACGAAAATGTTCTATTAAATGCCATTGCCGTGGTTAAAAAAAGCAAATATAGTACTTGCTTCATATTTATTGTTCCCCACACTTCTTCATTTTAGGATATCATAAAGTTCAGCTTGTGCTGTTATAAAGCTGACATAAACCCTCTCAATAAAAGCCATCTCATGCACAAACCCTTCTTGCCAAAGGGAATAATTAGGGTCTAATAGTTGATCTCTGCATTCTTAATCATACCATTTATAGGTCTTACCCACACATGGATGGCAAAACCTTTTTCTAAACACTCATTAGTACTTAACAAAAAAATGTATGAGTCCCATGGATCAGTTCATATGGATGCTATGTGAATCATTGAGACACAACAAAAAATACTTTTACATTTCTCATGATGTCTATGTTGAATTATTTACCTTATTCCCTGCTCCAGCAGGCTCCCTCCAGCAGTGCAACCGCTCCTGCAGCCTCTTCTCTAAGCTGCTCTTGGCAGCGGTTGCAAGCTTGCCTCCTCCACGTAAAATGCAGGGTTAATAGACCTATATTCTACGAGATGAAGCTGAGGAACCACCCACAGATATGAGCTTTGGGGAAAACAGGAAGTGTACAGGAAGCAGGGGAAAGGTTAGTATTAATGCTTGTTCCTCTACTCCCTAGACATATCAAGCATATAACCCTTTCAGTTCCCCGGACCCCTACTGCAAGGGTACTTTTTTTTTCTCAATTCTGAGGTTGGTCTCTAAAGTAATTGAGACACCACACAGCATCATTAAAACATAGCAAGATAAAAACCAACTCCCTTAGAGTCCATTGGTCTTTATTAATATTAATTAGGGGTATCCTCTGAGGAAGTTGAGATACCAACTAAACTGGTCAGACTATAGTCTCTCTCCCATTGCTCCTGGGGTGGTGCTCTCTACATCTCTTTCTGATGGATGGACTTTTGCTTTTACACCTGGAATGAAGCTACTTCAACTTGAAGCCTCATGAGATTGAGTTGACGTTTATGTTTCTTTATGGTCATCTACTTAATGGGCTCCTAGCAATATGCGTGACATCCAAGCCATGCATATATGGACTCAGTGGTCCCTATAGAAATCTGTCTGTGGACATTTTTTTGTACTATAGCTTACATGTTAAATCCACCTGGAGACCTCAGGATAATGTGTGAACCATATACAGTATATGCAGTCTCAGTGGTCCCTGTAGAAGTCTGTGTGTTGACACTCCTTTTCTAGTGCAGATTACAGGCTAAATCCACTTTGAGACAATGATGGCTCTAGTCTATGGGTATAAACACTATGTTTGAAAGATTTTACCGGCTAAGGGCCCTTCTTGTAAATCCACATGTGTGCCTTATAGGATTATTCTATCTTTCCAATTATATATGAAACCATTCATGAGCCCTTCCTGAGTGGGATCTAGAGGATTCATAATTGTAGTGCTTCTATGGATGAAGTGGGTGACCTAGTATATTTATGATTTATCACTCTACAGCTGTTTCTATTCACTCTCAAGTTCAACCTGTTCTCCTTATGCAAGCATTCAAGGAACTGTTGTTACTTTGAGATAGCACCATCACTATTCCCACGTGAATATTACATCCTTGTTCTTTTTTTTATGCTAGGTATGCCTAAGGCCGCGTACACACGAAGGGACAATCCCGCGGGATTATCCTCTGGACTGAAGTCCAGAGGATAATCCCCTCGTGTGTGGGCGCCGGCGGACTTTTTGGCGCCAAAGTACGGCGGACTAAAGTTTCAGGTTTTGTTCTCAAATTATCCGCTGGACTTGGAAGTCCAGCGGACAATCCCGCCGTTAGTGGGCAAGTCCGCGGGACTTTTGAAATGAACGGACTTGCCGCTCATCGGCAAGTCCGTTCATTTAGCACGTGACTTCAGGTTACGTAGCTAGCGTAGGCAGTTACTGCCGCCGCGCTAGCTCCGTGACCTGGCATGGATTTAAAGGGAATCCCCACGCCGAAAAAACGGCGTGGGGGTTCCCCCCAAATCCATGTCAGACCCTCATCCGAGCACGCAGCCTGGCAGGCCAGGAAAGGGGTGGGGACGAACGAGCGCCCCCCCCCTCCTGAGCCGTACCAGGCCGCGTGCCCTCAACATGGGGGGTGCCCTGGGGAAAGGGGGGCCGTGCGGCCCCCCCACCCCAAAGCACCTTGTCCCCATGTTGATGAGGACAAGGGCCTCTTCCCGACAACCCTGGCCGTTGGTTGTCGGGGTCTGCGGGCGGGGGCTTATCGGAATCTGGGAACCCCCTTTAATAAGGGGGCCCCCAGATACCGGCCCCCCACCCTATGTGAATGAGTATGGGGTACGATGTACCCCTACCCATTCACCTAAGGTGTAAAATGTAAAGTAAAAAAAAAACACCCACACTTTTGAAAAAATAGTTTATTGCACTGCTCCGGGGGTCTTCTTCCGTCTTGGGGGTCTTCTCGCCGGACTCCCCCGCCATTTACCAAGCTCTTTTACCGAGCGAGGGGAGTCCGGCTACCTTCTTCGTCGTCGCCGCCGTCTGGGGGTCTCGATCCGCCTTCGGGGGTCTTCTTCCGTCTTGGGGGTCTTCTCGCCGGACTCCTCCCCTCTCTTCTGCTCTTTTACCTAGCTCTTTCACGAGGGGAGGTGTCCGGCTACCTTCTTCGTCGTCGCCGCCGTCGTCTGGGGGTCTCGATCCGCCTTCGGGGGTCTTCCGGGGGTCTCTTCTGTTCTTGCGGCGGTCGTCGTCTTCCGCGCCGCCGGCGCCTTCTTCTTCTTGTCCTTCTTCTTGTCCTTCTTGTTCTTCTTCTTGTTCCGATGTTGACCCGACGCTCTCTCTGCCCGGAATGCCTGTGCCGCTCTGAGCTCGGACTTATATAGGGACATGGGCGACAGGGTCACATGTTCATGTCACATGGTGACCCCGCCCCCTTGCGATGTCACAGTCCCAGCATCCTCCGGGACTGTGACAACACAAGGGGGCGGGGTCACCATGTGACATGTGCATGTGACCCTGTCGCCCATGTCCCTATATAAGTCCGAGCGCAGAGCGGCACAGGCATTCCGGGCAGAGAGAGCGTCGGGTCAACATCGGAAGAAGAAGAAGAACAAGAAGGACAAGAAGAAGGACAAGAAGAAGAAGGCGCCGGCGGCGCGGAAGACGACGACCGCCGCAAGAACAGAAGAGACCCCCGGAAGACCCCCGAAGGCGGATCGAGACCCCCAGACGACGGCGGCGACGACGAAGAAGGTAGCCGGACTCCCCTCGCTCGGTAAAAGAGCTTGGTAAATGGCGGGGGAGTCCGGCGAGAAGACCCCCAAGACGGAAGAAGACCCCCGGAGCAGTGCAATAAACTATTTTTTCAAAAGTGTGGGTGTTTTTTTTTACTTTACATTTTACACCTTAGGTGAATGGGTAGGGGTACATCGTACCCCATACTCATTCACATAGGGTGGGGGGCCGGTATCTGGGGGCCCCCTTATTAAAGGGGGTTCCCAGATTCCGATAAGCCCCCGCCCGCAGACCCCGACAACCAACGGCCAGGGTTGTCGGGAAGAGGCCCTTGTCCTCATCAACATGGGGACAAGGTGCTTTGGGGTGGGGGGGCCGCACGGCCCCCCTTTCCCCAGGGCACCCCCCATGTTGAGGGCACGCGGCCTGGTACGGCTCAGGAGGGGGGGGGGGGCGCTCGTTCGTCCCCACCCCTTTCCTGGCCTGCCAGGCTGCGTGCTCGGATGAGGGTCTGACATGGATTTGGGGGGAACCCCCACGCCGTTTTTTTCGGCGTGGGGATTCCCTTTAAATCCATGCCAGCTTGCGGAGCTAGCGCGGCGGCATTTACTGCCTACGCTAGCTACGTAACCTGAAGTTACGTTCGAAATGAACGGACTGCTCCGTGTGTGGGCAAGTCCGTTCATTTTCAAAAGTCCCGCGGACTTTTGGCCGGCGGATTATCCGCTGGACAAGTCCGTGCGTGTGTGGGCAAGTCCACACCCTCGGAAAGTCCAGCGGACCTAGCCGGAAAGTCCAGCGGATTGTCCGCTGGACTTAGGTCCGCCGGCAAAAGTCCGTACGTGTGTACGAGGCATAACACGCTCATTATAAGAAAGTACATATATACACAGTATATATACATTTATGTTTTAGGATGTATTTATAAATTTTCCTCACTAGATGGATAATTTTGGGTAGTGTGTTTTTGTAAAAGGTATACCTTTGGTTTTCGCTTGCGTTCTGTGCCTTTAAGATTTCTTTATATATAATAAAATATGTTTGTTAAGCAGTCAGCTGATTGCATAAAAAAATATATATATTTTCTTTTGCCTTCTATATTTAAACTTCCATGGTAGCCCTGCAAAGCAGATATTTTTATAGTAGTGGCCCAGATGTGTAATATCGTTTTTTTATTAGTTTACAATTTAGGGTATGGGCTTTGAGGTCTGTTTACAATTTTGGTTGTTCTTTTTATGTCCCCTAATGAAAAAATAACTCTAAAGCCCCATACACACGGTCGGACTTTTTCATCAATTTGGTCCGATCGGACAAGGTTGTTGAAAAATCAGACCGTGTGTATGCACCATCGGACAGTGTTCGTCGGTTTGTCCGCCGGACAAAGTCTTATCTCCTGCTGGAAAGATTTGCCGTCAACCCGGTCCGATCACACCAAATCCGAGCGTGTGTACGCTTGTCCGACGGACAAAGTGCTACGCATGCTCAGAAGAAATTCTGTGACGGAAGCGCTCGGTCAGGTAAAACTACCTTTCCTAATCGACACAGCACATTCGTCACGCTGCAATGTTAAAATGTCTTTAATGCAGCGCATTCTCTTTTTCTTTACAATGCAACAAGAATGACATGTTTTAGCTGCTCCTATTCACCCGCACTTCTCACAAACTTACTTCTTTATTACTTTGCAGCATTTATACACTACATGTTTATTTTTACTCTGAACGGAAAAGAATCTTTGTTATTTTTTTACCATGATTTGTCTTTTTTTTTTTTTTTTTGGGGGAATACATATTTGAATGTTTTTTTTTTTTTTTTTTGGTGGGGGGTTGTGTGTCTCAAATTACCAAAAACACATTATTTACATTTGTATTTCTTGCTTAAATTTACTAGGAGGTTGTTTGTTGTTGTTGCCCCTTGTTAATTCTACTTTAGGATTAGTGAAATGTACCTGCCTACTCAAAGAAAAACTGTCATTGTAGCAAAGTAAAACACAATAGTCAATGATTATTTCAAATCAAAAAAACCTTTATTTAGGTCACACCAACAAACCAAAGAGGAACGCAGCCATGGTGAAACTTGGGGAATTTGCAAAGTCTTGGCCCCCCACGGCAACCATCATTGTTCAAGCGTAGAAAATTGGGGGCCGAGTGCGCATGCGCGGAGTTCCGAAGATGGCCGCTTAGCCAGGAGCTCCGCTCTACCTCAGACAAACGGAACCCATTGCCAGCTTCACAGCACCCCAGAGCGGCGGTAAAAGAGACCGCGGTATCCACGAACGAAGGGGAATCACCCCATATGCTCAGACCGGAGATTAAACGCAGCTTGGAGCCACAATTTGTGAGTCTGGATCCGGCCGGCGGATCCAAGATGGCGGCCGCGTCGAGGCAGCACCAGGCCTACACTGAGGGAAGACTTGAGGGGAGACAGGTAATGACTCCTACCGCCCTACATTTCACACCGGTGACACAAGGTTTCACACAGCAGGACCTGTCTCCCTCACCAGCATCCACAGAAGCCCTAATAGGCCGTTCTATGGACGGACCCTCAGTCTCTTCTGCAGAGCCTCCCACTGCTTTTCAAGCTATTCCTCTACACACTGATCCTTTGTCAGCTTCACTCACTATGGATGAACTATATTTGAAATTATCAGACCTACTTTCTCTAACAGCAGCCAAAATCACAGGAGAGCTTAAACAGGACTTTCAGAACTTAGGCACCAGAATTGACTACATAGAGCACAAGATGGAACAAACTGTTGCCATGACTAACCAAACCTCTGACCACCTACACACAGTACAAGATCAATTGGATATCGCCTTATCCAGAATTGACGATTTGGAAAATAGGTCAAGAAGGTACAACGTCAGGATCAGAGGACTCCCTGAATCCGTTACCAACATACCGGCTGCGGTACAAAATATGATTCAGGCCCTAATCCCAAATGTGCCTCAGCACCGCTTGGAACTAGACAGAGCACATAGAGCTCTGGGACCTCCCAGGAAAGATGGAACCCCAAGAGATGTCATCGCGAAACCGCACTTCTACGCCATCAAAGAAGAAGTGATGAGACAGGCACGCTCAGCTCCCAAAGTCTTATGTCTTGGTCATCCTGTACAATTATTTGCAGATCTCTCTCCTTCCACCATGCAACGCAGACGCTCACTAAAACCCCTGCTTCAGGTCCTTTCACAGAAAGACATTAAATACAAGTGGGCCTTTCCATTTGCAGTGAGATTCACAGATAGCGGAAAATCTTATTCTTTCTCGACATTTCCTGAAGGCGAAAGATTGTTGCTGCGACTCAATCTCATTTCCCAAGAAACAGAAATGGAGGTGTCCCCCAACTTACCCGGATCTTCCAAGAGACCAACCCCGACGAGCCCGGTATCACCGCTGTGGAACAAGACCAAAATAAAGAAATCCAAGGACAATGGCCCATCTTGATGACCACTGAGGGGACATGAACTGTCCTACGTCCCTTGGTTCTAACTTGATTCTGGTCTTATTAGACTCAGATACCTGTCGCTGTTCATTGTGAACACAGGTTTTTTTTTTTTTTCTCTTTTTTTTTTTTTGGTTTAGTTTATATTTGGTGTCTTTAATACATCTAGTTTCACAGGAGTTGGTCGGTCCTGGACCGGTCAATTCTGGAGAATTACACACCTACACGGTGAACGGGTGCCCCCCGTCCGCACCCCAATAAGGGGCGAACGGGGGGCACCTAATGTGAAAAAATACATTGTATGCCTGTCCGCTTTTTTTTGCATACTTTTTCTGGACGGCTGTGATCCACTTGCCTCCTACAATGTTATGGGGTTTCCTGTCTGAGGTAGGCTCCTTGTGCCTCCACCTCACCTTCTGGTTCCTATTGGTACCCGAGGGTGCGACTGTCTGTCCCATTTGGGAGCAGACATTGTTACCTATACGGTAGTAGCCCCTAGGAGGTGTCTCCACCCCTGGGGACTGTTTTTTTTGTTAGGAGACGATTTTATTTTCTTTCCCACTCTTCCTCCTTTTTCTTTTCTTTTCCCTCTTCCCATGTCCCTCCTTGTGATTTGGTGCCTAATGAGATTTATCTTTTCAGAACAACCACCTTCATTGTTGGCTTCCAGTTCCCCAAGGCCAGGAAGAGGTTATCCTAAGTCTAACAACCAAGCAGACAGAAAACTTCCAAAGGTGGGTGACGAGGTATGCCGAGCTGCCGCTCCTCCCACACCTAATGGCTGACACACCACAACCGCATCTCAAAATTGCCTCCCACAATGTGCAAGGCCTAAACTCACCAATCAAAAGGAAAAAATTATTTTCACACTACAAATCCCTTAAATTGGATATTTTGTTGATTCAGGAGACTCACTTCCCAATGCGGTACAGTCCCAAATTCATACATGCTCACTACCCTCACTTCTACCTTGCCAAGGTAGAGAACAAAACGAGAGGGGTTGCAATTTTTTTGTCAAAATCGTGTGGCTTTACTCTCTTATCTGAACACAGAGATGTGGAAGGGAGGTTCCTCTTGGTCAAGGGGACTATAGGAGATCATATTTACTCCCTAGTATCCTATTACGCCCCAAACAAAGGTCAGGAACAGTTCTTTAAACGGATCCTAAACGAACTTTCTCCTCTATTAGAGGGCACGGTGATTTGGGGGGGAGACTCTAATATAGCATTCGATCAGGCTTTGGATAAATCCAAACCGCCCAATACACAGCTCACTAGACCCACCAGGGCAAGTTTAAGGATAGCAAAACTTCTACATAACAGAGGTTTCATTGATGTGTGGAGAGAACTTAACCCCTCCAAAAGGGATTTCACTCACTATTCATACCCGCATGACACATACGCCAGGATTGATCATATTCTGGTCTTTCCAAACTCGCTTCCAGCAATTCTTAAATCTCACATTAGTGATACGGTTCTCTCAGATCACTCATTAGTTATCATGCACATTCAATCCAACATACACACAACAAAAAAGGGACAATGGCGCCTAAACGAATCTATACTCTCAGATCCAGTGCAAGTAATGGAATTAAGTAAGGCCCTAACTGAGTATTTCTCCCTAAATGATGTGGAGGACATTTCGCCAGAGACGCTATGGTCAGCACACAAGGCGGTAATTAGGGGTAAGTTCATACAAATAGGTTCCAAGCTCAAGAAAGAACGCATGATACAGATAGATAGATTGGAAGACTCGTACAAATCTGCCAAAGCTCAACACAAACGTTGCCCCTCTCCATCCCTACTTGCCCACATTGAAAAGCTAAGACTGGAACTGAATCTAGCTCTTACGACGAAAGCTGAAAAATCTATCCGTTGGAACTCGAATAAATTTTACACTCAGATGGGGAAGATAGGACCAATGCTAGCCAATAAATTATCTCCCAGAACAAAATTCTCCTCTTTCCCCAAAATTAGATTAGCCAATCAAGATTTAACGGCCAACCCAGCCAAAATTCTAGATGCCTTCCAAAAATTTTATGCGAAACTCTACAGTGCCCCCCCACAGTCCCCGAATATCTCAATCTCTGAATTCATGGACAGTGTACCTATACCAAGATTAATAGACGAACATAGGGAAATCTTAGAAGCTCCTTTTTCGATAGAAGAAGTGACCTCAGTAATCAAAGGCCTCAGGATAGGGTCTGCACCTGGCCCGGACGGGTTATCGGCTCCCTATTATAAAAACTTCAGGGAACTCCTAGTCCCATATATGGTTAAATTCTTTAATCACTTAACTCAAGGCAACCCCCTAGACCCTCAACTCAATACGGCATACATTACGGTTATTCCTAAGCCTGATAAGAACCCGGAAGAGATAGGGAATTACCGACCCATCTCTCTTATCAACTCGGATCTTAAAGTTCTCACAAAAATAATGGCGGTTCGCCTTTCGTCCTTTATTAACAAATATATACACAAAGATCAGGTGGGGTTCATCCCGGGCAGGCAAGGTCCAGACCAAATTAGAAGGGCGATAGATATTGTTTCTATTCTTCAATCTAACTGGGACGGGGGGCAAGCACAACAGGGACTACTGTTATCTCTTGATCTCCAAAAGGCTTTTGACTCTGTGTCATGGTCATACCTCTTTCCACTCCTGGAGAAATGGGGCTTTGGCCCCCGCTTTAGAGGGGTGTTTCAATCCCTATACTCACGCCCCAAAGCCCAAATACGTATACAGGGACATTATTCCGACCCCATACCCATTGCAAGGGGAACTAGACAAGGATGTCCGTTATCCCCGATTATTTTTGCCATAGCAATTGAAACTCTTGCCATAGCTATAAGAATCAATTCCGACATCCAAGGGGTCAAATGCGGGGATCGTATTCATAAATGCGGCCTTTTTGCAGACGACATGCTATTATTTTTGACGTCCCCCATCACTTCCCTACCGAACCTACTCAAAACACTCTCAGATTTCTCTGGAATATCAGGCTTAGGAATAAATTACTCTAAATCACAGGCACTGAATATCTCTCTTACTCCCTCCACGGTTGCCCTACTTCAAAATTCCTTTCAATTCCAATGGGGAACAGGTTACATCAAATACCTAGGGGTTTCCCTCACAGACAGGATAGAATCCCTTTACAATAAAAATTATCCCCCACTTTTTCAAAAATTAGCAGCCGATCTGAAAACATGGTCACAATATGAGCTTTCCTGGCTAGGTAGAATTAATTCCATTAAAATGACCCTGCTTCCTAGAATTCTTTATTTCTTTAGGTCTCTTCCTATACCCATTCGAAGAGATCATCTCAAGACGCTACAAAGTAAAATCCTGAAATTCATATGGGGGAAATCGGGATATAGAATCCCCCAACAAACTCTATACCTGCATAGAAAAAAGGGGGGACTGGGATTACCGTTACTCCTTAAATACTATCAGGCAGCTAGACTAGCCCAATTATCTTCAATCTACTCATCGTCTGAAAAACCAGATTGGGTCTTTATGGAGAGGCAAGCGGTACCCCAATACACTTTAGAATATCTTTTATGGTGTCCACAAAAACGAAGGCCAGCAATTCTCTCACCTGCTCTTTCTCAGTCCTTTGCCCTTTGGGATAGATTTCGTGATAATCCAAACCTAATCTCGGAGGCTAGACCTCTCTCCCACATCTTTGGCAACCCAAACTTCCCGCCTGGAATGGTAAGTAAGACATTCCAGTGGTGGTTGGATAAGGGACTGTACCGCATTGGACACTATTTCACGAGTAAAGGACCTCTCACCCTAAATTTTTGCATTCACAAACTAGAAATGCCAACCTCTGAAAAATCCAGATTTGATCAAATATCACATTTTTTACACGAGATTTGGACAGATAAACCTCTACCTCCCAAATTTACCGATTACGAACTGTGGTGTGGTCAAGCCGAGGGCCGGAGGGGCGGCATCTCGGTAATATACTCGTCGCTCACACATTCTTCCAGTAAATCCACTTACATGCATAACTGGGAGAATGATCTCCAACAGGAATGGGACTTAGACACCTGGCACCAGGCAGGTTCTAAAGCCTTTAAGGGTATCCTAAATATTTCTTTAATGGAAGCAAACGTTAAAGTCCTCATGAGATGGTACATGACTCCTTCTAGGTTAGCTGCAATGTACCCCTCGGCGGACCCTTGCTGTTTCAGGGGGTGTCAGTTGAGGGGAACATTGGTACACATCTGGTGGGAATGCCCCAGAATAAGACCACTATGGGCAAAAATATTCTCCTTAATCACCAAGGTCACAAACTGTTCAGTTCCTAGGACTGCAGCAGTTGCACTCTTGAATGCTAACATTCCGAACGTTTCCGGACCCAAGCGAAGGTTGATTCACTTTATTCTTTTGGGAGCCAAACTGACCATTGCAAGGGCCTGGAAGCGCCCTAAGATTGTCTTCAAAGCAATAGTCAGTAAGATCTCATGGATAATGACCCAGGAGAAGCTAGCCAGTATACTTCTGGATACCTCTCAAAAATTTGTAGCCGTATGGGAACCGTGGGCATCTCACTGCGGGATATCCCTTATTCCAGGGGTCCTATCGGATAAATCTCTGAAATCCAATTAATTTTAGGCACAACCACCCTTATTCCCCCTCATCCTTCTTCTATCTTTCCCTTCCTCTTATTTATTATTATTTATTATTTATTTTTATTTTGTTTTTTCGATAGACAGGTTAGTACCAGCTACTTTCTAAGTTAAATTGAGGAAACTGTGTTAATATTAAGGCGACAGTTGTCGTCATTCTCCTCTCAGAGAGATCCTCATCCTTTGAGACGGGTCATTCGCCCCACTTTATTCCAAACCTGAATCCCTATTCACCACTAGGGATGATACTCAGGGGAGATGGCACAGGGCACAGTTTGATCCCAATTGGGGTGCCCTTGGCCAGCCCTCTCCATTCAATGTGAGAACAATCTATGGAGGTTTTTTATGCCAGTAACAAATATTTTATTAGGGGTTCAGGTAGTCATCCCTCCCTTTGACACCACGTCTCACCTGATTCTCAGTTATGTGCTAGTTTTTGTATCTCAAGATCAGTTTGGCTCATTTTTGACTTTCCTGACTATCGTAACATGTACAACAATGAGTGAATTTCTCTGTATGCCCGAGTTATGTATTTTTTGTGCAAATTTAATAAAAACTTATTGAAAGAGAGAAAATTGGGGGCCTGAGGAGTACGTATATTAAGGGGAGTGCAATCTGGTCGTGAAGTCCAAAGTATCCGGAACTGCAGCAGATGCCATCTAGGTCCCCAGGCTCTGGTACTACAAGAGGCTCCATCTTCTCTCACACCAGACTGATTGCAGGTCGTCACTCTCAGGTCTTCCTTCCACGCTTCCTTCCACGCTGTGGCTGTCGTGCTGGTGGGGTGGCAGAAGGAGGAGGAGGAGGAGGAGGAGGCGGAGCATGGTAGCTATGGCAAACATGTGTGACTGGGGTCATCTCCCCAGCCCTACCCTTATTTAGGACATGGAGGATGAGCCCCTCACACATGTTGCGTTGCCCCACCTCCATACCCATCATTTTTGTGACAACCACCGAGCCAAAGGTCTCCTCGTCGGCGGGTGTGGCATGTAGGGAGTCTGAAGCCTCTCTGATCATCCGGAGCGCTGACTGTGCCGCATAACCCCCCCTTCTCGCCCTTTTGTACGGAGGGCGGAGGGGAGGGGTTTGGGTGTCAGTCAGGCTCCGAGGCCTAGCCCCCTCTTGGCTGCCACTACCCAGCTGGTGGCTGCCACTAACCCCTGCCTCCTCCTGACTGCCACCTTCCACAGCCACCTCCTGGCTGAGGTCTTCCTGTGTATGAAAAAGGGACATAGTTTCAGTTATTTGTTCATCAAACACACACAATTCTCATCTAGTGACTGGTGCAAAATGTTTACAAATAGAAAACCATACAATTCTCAGCCCTGCAGTTTAGATTCTGGCCCCAAATGTCTCCCACACCACTGTCTGTTGATATGTCAAACACGTTAGGAACTAAGCAATTGGCGATCCTGAATTAAGTGAACATCATTCATTATTCCCCAAAATGGTAACAAAACTACTATACCTGGAACAAGCTGGGCTCCTCCACCTCTTCCAGACTGGAAGGCCCAGGTTGCTCCTCGGAAGCCTCAACAGGGGTGGGCTGCGCGCAAGGAAGCGTGGAAGGAGGAGTTAAGGTTGGCTCCGTGACATCAGCCTGGTCCTTCAGAAAATGGAGACTCTGATAGTACCAGAGCTTGGGGACATAGACCTCATCTGCTGAAGTTGCAGTTTCCTCAGACTTCACGACCTTCTTCCGCTCCCTGATATACGCACTCCTCAGGCTGCCAATTTTCTTTCTAATATCATCAACAGTTGCCGTGGGGAACCTTGGCTTGACAAATTCCACAAGTTCCTCCAGGGCTGCGTGCCTCTTTGGTTTGTTGGTGTAATGTGGGTGTATACCCTGCCACAATATGGGAAAATCCCTGTATTTGGCAATGAAGAGGGGGAGAAAACTCATGTCGTTGAATCCCTTCATATCAATCTCTGCAAGACACAACAACACACCAAACCCTATAAATTATGTCAGGCTAAACTCTCCTAATCTTCTCCATAAAGAAGCCTCAAGTTCAAATCAGTCTAGGCTAGTTATGTACCAACGTTAAATTGTACCTTCGTTTGTAGCGATCGTCTCGTGTGAGTTTTCTCTCCCCTCGTCTCCCAGATCGTGGCTACGACACAGGCGTGTGACGTTTTATATACACTGCGCATGCTTCAAACTCCGCCCGCCCCTGACGATCTTTCTCGTCTATTCCCCACCCCTTCTCTTTACGGCGTAGTGGGGAGAGCACATGGCGGGGACACAGCAGGTGCGCCACAAATATCCCACCAACGAGGAGGAGGACGAGGAAAGTCCGGAGGCAGAAACGTCCCGATCCCGGAGCCTGAAATTCAAGGCCTCCAATATGTCATTTGGAGAAATGTTGGAGATGGTGGACATATTAAAGAGGAGCGACTATGATGGGAAGTATGGGCCTTACCTCAACCCCAATGTCCGCAAGGCCAAGATCATGTCTAAAGTTGTGAGGAGGCTGTACAATCATTTTGGGGTACAACGATCCAAGGAGCAACTGAGGAAACGCTGGTCAGACCTGAAACTGAGGGAGGCCGATCAGTACAGAAAGATCAAGCGAATTCTTCTAAAAAGTAAGTAGTTGTGTTTTGTGTTTGATTTCTTGCTTGCATACTGCTCCATTGTGGTTTGATTTTTACAAAGTTGTACATTCCAAAATGGCCACTTTCAGGTTCGTCTGTGCATTCGATCGTACTCAGCCTCGATCTTTCTGCCACTGTCATGATCGTGTGTGTCCATTCGATCGTACGCAACCTCGATCGTTCGGTCACTTATAATACGATGTTTGGTGAAGTTTTTATTGAAAGGAAGTTTGTTCTCACTAGAGATGTCAGCAAGAGCGTAAACCAAATTTTGTCAATGTAAAGGAGAGGTCACTCAGTAGCTGTTTACCCATCTGGACTCTATAGCACTAGTGCTGGGACACCCAAACCCCCTTTTTATTATGCTTTTCCACACATGTGCTCCAGTGGATACTAGAGGGGGGTCTCCATCACACAAACTTCTACCAAAAAGCTAGTCAGTTTAGCACCTTTACAAAGTGACTACATTCATGTAGTTGACATTTGTAACTGGCCAAACTAAAATAGTGTCCGTCACTTTCAAGCAATGTTTGTCATTTCCTATTTCTGCCCTCAATAGCTTGTGTTGCTAAATCTTCCTTTTGGACATTCTCATAGGGGAGCGAAAACTTGGCCCGTCTGAGGAAACCCCCAAACCAACACCTCCCAAAAAAGGGGAAAGAGCAGAAGCAGAGGAGGAGGAGGAGGAGGAAGGAGAGATCATCGAACTTGGAGAAATTGTCACCACAACAGGTGAGTGTGGGAAAACACAGCTACTGGTAAGCTAATCCATGTATGGCTGCCTCATTTCCAACACCCCATTTTTGTTTGTTTGTGGTTTTTAGGTGACGTGGATGTTGTGGAAGAAAAATCGCACTTTACCACAGAGAGTGCCCACGTACTCATCGGAGAGATAATGGTCTGCAATAGAGATCTAGATTACATAAAGCAAAACATCAATGATGTTCAACAAAAATTGAAGAACATCATTGATGTTTTAGGAAAAATATGAAAACGCACCAAGTAATTAACACACATTTGTGCCAGCTTCTGAACACATTTGCAACTTAAAAACTGTGTGAAATTTGGAACATGCACACATTGTGTCCACATTTGCTAGCTCCCATCATGGTGGATGAATGCCAACGTTTTTTTGGGGGTGCAAACACTTTACGAACTACTAAAGTGGTTGTGGTGAAGGGGTTGCACCCCCAAAAAACGTCCATTCATCCCCATGATGGAAAATGGCACTTTTGAAGCTTCTAGGCATGTGTTTTACCATCTAATGTCCATTTTCAGACCCAAATTGTGTGCATGTTCTAAATTTCCACTTTCCGGGGGTGACCCCCCCATGTGATGAAGGCAAGATCAAACACACTTTGAACATATAGTCATGTCTGATCTTGTCTTCACTTTACAAAGTTGAACTTTCCGAGTTCATAGGTTCTGTTTTGCTCCATGCCTGGTTTTACCAATTGCGGAATGTTTGTAAACAATGTTGTAAATAAACAAGATGTTGTCAGTTTTGGCGTGAAGATTGTAAACGCACTTGTGAATGTTTTCCTAGTAAACTTTTTTATTTTTCTAAATGTGTGGCTTCCTTATTTAAAAAACACAATGCATTATGTATGTAAAATGTAAAGGATATGGGGGGCAATGGGTGTTATTTACTAAAGGCAAATCCACTTTGCACTCCAATTTTCTTTCCCTGGGAACTTTTTCAATGCACTTGTAGAGCATAGCGGATTTGACTTATGTAAATGACACCCACAGTGCTTTGTACGAAAACACGGAGCACAGCATTTTTGAGAATACACACATGTCAGACCTGGTGCTGAAAAGGAGTATTTTGGGTGTCAGTTATGCAGGACAAACCTTCTCTAGACCAAAGATTAGGTAGCAAACACACAACATGAGAATAATCTTTTTGGGAAGAAGAGACTGTTACCTCCTTTTGCCCAGAAAGTGCATTCCCACTGTCGAAGGCAAAGGGAAAAAATGTCAAAGTAAAATAAGCTAAAAAGAAGACTGAAATGACAAGAAATCATAGGTTGGTTAAAATATCAGATTTATTAAAAAATGCCTCTCACACATCGTCAGGCAGAGCAATGGCCCCCCTACCCACAAAGTACTGCATATATTGGTCCCGGACCACACGGGCATTTAGAGGGGGCAAGCCTGGACGTGCCACTCGAAGGGCTGTGAGTTCCGCATTTGGAGGGCCCTCCACATCTGGGCCAACGGGCACCACATAGTTCCTGTTATGTCTTTTGAGGAAGTTGTGCAATATGCAACAGGCAAGAACTATGTGGTTCAGTTTGTATTCCGCCAAGTTAAATGCCGTCAGGAACAGGCGGAAGCGGCTGGCCAGGATGCCAAAAGCGTTCTCCACAACTCTTCTGGCTCTGGACAGCCTGTAGTTGAAGACCCTCTGGTCCGGGGTGAGGGTCCTCATCGGGAACGGCCTCATCACATGGGGAGTCAACGCAAACGCTTCATCTGCGACAAAGACGAAGGGGAGTCCTTCGGCATTCTCCTCTGGAGGTGGCAAGCACAGACTGACACTTTGGAGACGCCAGTAGAACTCCGTGTGCGTAATGGCCCCACCATCCGATATCCGGCCGTTCATCCCCACGTCCACATACATAAACTCGTATGTTGCCGACACCACCGCCAACATCACTACACTATTAAACCCTTTATAATTATAATAGTAGGACCCCGAGTTGGGCGGTGGGACGATGCGGACGTGTTTCCCATCAATTGCCCCTCCGCAGTTAGGAAAGTCCCAACGGCTGGCAAAGTGGGAGGCCACAGTCTGCCATTCCTGTGGCGTGGAAGGGAACTGTGGAGTGAAACAAGAAAAAATAATTAGTCACTTTGCACATAAACATTGCAAGCAGATTAGACAATCAACATCTTGGAACAAGAGCATTGTATAAAATTGGAGGCTGGAAAGTATTTGCACAGAAAAGTAGAGGCTCCCCTTCACAGATTACTCACCCCCCCCATCAATCCCCCCACTTCTGATGGGCCATTGCCAATAACTAGGGTTTTGGGGGGGGGGGGTGGTGGACAGCTAACCCTCTGCACTTCATTGATTGGCAAATGGCTCAATAATGTGGGCTAGTTTGGCCAGACCCTCTGTACTTAACACTATTGGCAGGCCACAGGAAAGATCACATAACATTTCAACCCCCCCCCCCCCAAAAAAAAGGCAGGCACAGTGTGACATTATTAAATTACCAAGCAAGCTAATAGGAGGGAAAGAAGACAAAAAAATAGGAAATGGAATGTATGGAGGCAGCCCCTTGCACTACATGCTTTGCTGAATTCATCCCTAAAGATGCGCACTATAAAGAGGTAGGTATATAGTGTGTATGGACATTGGGAAAGCCAGCAGATAAAGGATTGGTACCATCTGACAGAGCAGTTGGGGGAGGGGGTTCCTAATGAGTTTGCCCCCCCCCCCCCACCAAAAGAAAAAAAAAAAGGGGGCTCTACATGAAGTAAACCACACAGCAAACATTTGTGCATATTTTAGGGGGTGTTTTGGGGCAAACAATACTATGCAGCAGACAAAAGACATTGCTTAAGTGACTAGGCCATAGGTGTCTATTGGGGCAGAAGAGCATGCTGGTGAGGTAAGTGAAGGGAAAAATGCATGAAGGAGAAAAGGGGCACAGCATATTAGAACATATTGCAATCATGGTAATTAGGGAAGGAGGTCAAAAATACAAGTCATTAGCAAACAGAGCATACATAGAAGGGAATAGTAAAGTAGAAATGTTACCTTAATATAGTCCTCCTGCAGGACCTGAATGATGGCAGAACAGGTCTCTGGAATAATGATTCCCAGGGCCTGGGGAGAGATACCTGAAGAGAACTTCAAATCCTGAAGACTTCTCCCTGTCGCCAAGTACCTCAACGTGGCAACAAGCCTCTGCTCCGGAGTAATGGCTTGTCTCATGCAGGTATCCTGCCGGCTGATAAAGGGGGTCAGCAAAGCCAAAAGACGGTGAAAATCGGGGTCCGTCATCCTGAGAAAGTTCCTGAAATCATCAGGATTATTCTCCCGGATCTCACGAAGCAAAGGCATGTGCGAGAACTGGTCACGCTGAAGCAACCAATTCTTGGTCCACATACTCCTCGTCACTCTGTTCATGGACGGGTCTTGGCTCAAAGCTAAAAGCCTGACACCAATTCCGCGTACAGCACGAACTCGGCGACGAGTATGCATGGGAAACATCGCTCAGAAGGTCACAAAAGGTCGGCTGGTCAGAACGGACAAACAGAAAGCACCGATAAACAGCAAGGCCTGAAAGAACGAAGTGAATACCAGCAACGAGCAGACAATAAGCAGTGCAAATCAAAGCGTCCTATATCAAGATATAGGCCGCAATGACCAACAAATGCGAACTGACTACACGCACTAATAAACAGATACGCACGACAAGCACAAACTGAAGAGCAGTAACGATCTGAGTCAGAAAACTGAGAAGCGCGAATCTTAAGTCACCAAACTTCCACTAACTCTCGATAAACACGGGATCAGCAGAAGGAGCCCAACGGGTGCCTGACGTGGTGCTGAACTTCCCTTTTGTAATCTCGTGGACGACGACTTACGTCACGACGTTCTTCCGGACCGGATATTCCGACAACGTAGTCCGACCGTGTGTACGCAACGCCAACATCGGACAAAGTACGTCGGACAAAGTCCGACCGACCTGGTCCGCGGATTGTCCGAGCGTGTGTATGGGGCTTTACAGTGAGGGCACATCCCCATAGCAAGGGTAATGTTTATGTTTCCCATAGTTTGTCTTTAAGCCCTTGTCACACTGGTGTAACTTGCCATGCTATTTGACAGTTTCAAATCACATGACACGTCGCACCCTATTGTCCGCCTTGAAAGTGGTCAAATCCGTGTGACTCCCATTTTCAAAGTAGTTTCTGCACTACTTTTTGCAAGTTCAGGAGCAAATTGCATAGACATCTGTGCATGAAGTTACACAGATGTCTTCCAAGTCACACCTGAAGTAGCTACTTTGAAATTGTGCTACTTTCAGTGAAGTAGCACGATTTTAATGTTGCGCTCAGTATGACCGGGGTGTAAGAATTGCTAGTGTAGCACTACCCCTGTAGGGGCCACTGGTAACTGACTCTCCTATTCCATCACAGCCAGGCAACACACATTTTTCCACTTGCAGACAGAGACAAAAAGTCAGTCACGTAACTTGTTTTTGTTAGGAGTTAACAACTTGGATAGGGTGGAGGGATTTATGGGATGCCCAGCAGATGACAAACACAGCAAAGCGTGGGAACAAACTCAGTCCTTTTTAGGGTAATAGCAAAAGTCCATTACAGACTAAGGACCTTGGGACCTTCTGGAAAGTACCACAAACTTAAGGGAACTACTGCAGGAGTGTATCCCCTCCCTTTGTGGATCTGATCCCAGCTCCACTACTCAGCAGGTCCTACTAGCCCTCCTGGCTGCTTTGGAGATCTCTCAGGGTCTCAGGGCAAGGATGAAGCACACCGCTGTCCCTCCAGAAAGCTGACTACATATGGCAGACTTTCTCCTTGTAGTATGCCTGAGTGTGCTGATGTACTCACTGTCCTCTACTTGCTCCCAGGTGGTGGTCCCAATCACACCACACTGCAGATGGGATCTTACCTGAGCCAGCCCGAGCCTCTGGCCTGTGGGGCCCCCCCTCGACCTAGACCCACTCCATCTTCATTTTCCGACTCCCCTTTGCCAGCTCATTCCTATTTAAGGGCTCACTTAGTCCCCTGCCAGGCCCACCAGCTGGGGACTGCCTAAGCGCCCCTCAATATGTAGAACAGCCCTCCTAACCTCTGCCCTCTAGTTTCCAGAATGTTCTCCAACTTTCCAGAACCAGGGGGAGGCACCAGAGAGCTGTCTGTATACCCAATTACAAAATCACTGGTTTAAACATGAGTCAGGGTATACATTTTTTCTACTCTCACACTAGTAGCACACCAGAGGGTGCTACACTAGCTTAAGACTTTTCAAATACAGTAAAACAAGCAAGCATAATTCATTCAGGAAACATGCTTGTAATCCAAAGCACTTGTATATCAATGCAAATTTCCCCATAAGAAATAATGGAAACTCAGATGATTTGTTTCACAACAATTTATTCATAGGTCTTTCATTTTATAGTTCATATAAAAAGATTATAGCAATGTGATAGGTTGTATAACCATAAAATGACTATTCACAAATGGCAGCCTCCACAAGGGATTAGAAGCAAAATCCAGCAGGAGCTACAGAGTATAAAAGAGAAGATAGGCGCCTCTAAGTGTAGCAATATGGTTACATTTAATGAAAGTACAAGTGCAACTCATATGGTTGATGATTAAAAGGGGGACATTCAAGTATGCAGGCATCTGGGGTAAAGCTGTCCACATAGACCATCCTCTACACTGCCGGCTCTCACCACTGTCAGTCTGCAATTGTGACTGGGAAGACTACCCTGCAGTAGAGTAATCTGAAAGTGAGGCTTGAAGCGCTCGTGGAGCACAGTGTGGAAGGGATGGTGTTGATGAGGATGGTCTATGTGGACAGCTTTACCCCGGATGCCTGCATACTTAGATGTGCCTGTTTTAAACATCAACCATGTGAGTTGCTAAGTGTTGTAACCATATTGCTACACTTAGAGGCACCTCTCTTCTCTTTTATACTCAGTTGTGACATGACGCTACTTGTATATCAAGACATCACTTGTTTATCAAGTATTTATCAACACTATTTCATTCTACACCAATGTCTTAATACCCCAATGTGTTAAGACCCACTTGTTAACCTTGTAAACTGTATGTGTGGCGGTTATTTGTGATATACCTCTTTAGCCAATTCAGACCAGGCATGGACAACCAAAACTAGAACATAAAAAAAGGAGACATACTTTTTATGTTCTTTGGTTACTCTGAACTGAAGAGGACATTTTGATGGTTCCAGTCAGTTTTACCTATAGTGGTCTATTTGGTGATTTAAGATGCTAGAAGCGTCTTTTGGTTTCATGAGGCCGGACAGCCATTAAGAGCAACATACCTGTAGCGTGGACGTGATTTACACTTAACAGGCAAGGACAACGTTTTAATACTTTACTTGGCAGATAGAAAATAGACATTTCACCGTCCAAATAGTATAATATTCCTACATCCCTACTCCTAACTGCTGGCTTACGTGCTGCCCAGCATACCTGAAGAAGTGTAGTCCAGCAATCCTAGTTCTTCTGTCAGGGCTGGGCTCAGCCCTTCCTTCTCTGAGCTGGCCGCTCAGCTGTCGGCAAATTGCCAGATCCTATCTCTCCACAGTGACTCACCTGTTGATGATATCCTGCTCGTCAGTCCTGCCTACTTAAGCCGTCCAGACCAGATGATCTCTGCCTTCGCCTTGGGCACATCGCTAGAGATGCTCTCCTGTGTTCCTGTTAAAGACTTGCTTGGCTGACATTCCTTCTGGCTCCAGCTCCTGCTTGCTGTTCTACTACGCTCATCTCTGGCTCCCTGATGCTTTGGCTTGTCTGACTATCCGTTCTGGTTCCTGAAATGTTTTGACTACGTTTACTTTGTTTACCTTTTTTTATTATTATTAAACAAGTGAGATTTAACTGTACTTCTGTCTCAGTCTGATTCATGGTTTCTGACACCTTCAGAGGCATTTCTCCAGCACTTATGTCTTCAGGGTGGACCTGCCAAAAGTCCCAAAGAACCGGGAAAGGCATTAACTCTTAACCTCCTGGCCGGCACATCAACTATCCAACCATTTCAACCTGACTAAAAGCCCCACATCTCTTCCTCATACCACTTATCTCTGGCATTTTCAATCTCATCCATAATCGTTACTGGCAAATAAGTACACTCTAAGCCATGGTAGGCAATCTTCTTGATAACTATCCATCAGAGTCTGCAACATTTGTCAGAGTAGCAATCTGGTGACAAAAAACACTTTGGACATGTTCTGGACTAATGCATGGGAAGTGGTGTACAGGGGGAAAGTCACTCAGATAAAATGTAATATCTTTTATATCCAGCCATATCCAGACCTTACACACACTCTCCTCAAACTGCACACCTAACACTAGAACTGAATCAAAGACTTCTCTAATGGGATAGGGGAGGTCAACATCAGGCATTTGAGGGTTGGTAATATTGGGGATAGAATCCTCCTCTTCCACCTGCTAGCCCCAGGTGCACACTTGTTGGGTTATGGCACTTTCCTCCTCCTTCTCAGATGCAGAGTCTATTTCAAAGACATCTTTCACATAGACATCCACATTAGGCTCTAAGTCACCAGCCAACCCACTAACAATCCCTGATATCTCAAAATGAGATATGGAGGACCTTCCTAGCAAATTGGTGGTCAATTGGTCAATGGCCCAGTACTCCTCTGACAAGGCCTTGCTATACACAGGGGTACCTTGATGTTTAAGTGGTGGTTTCAGGTCTACTATTGCAGGCAGTTGGTCTCCTATTAGGTGTAACAAGTGGCCCAATCAGCTCTCAGCATACTTGGTAGCTGTGTGTCTCACAGCCTAATGAGTAGAACATCTCCCCAGTTGCCACATTTGCTTCAAGCATGGATGGTCGAGAGATATTTTCCCATAGTTGTCAAAGGTAATTCAAGTCAGCCATGAAGTTCTTACCTCAGCCCGATGTTGAAGATAATGTTCCTGTCCAGTATGGTATTGATGGCAAGTATTCTAGAAGAATTCAGCTAAACATCCAATGATCTCTGGACCAGCCAAAAGCCAGGGTTAAGAACTAAGCAGCAGCGCTGCTTGGTATTTTCTGTTAGCTGTTTTGATGGTAAAGATCCTTAGCGCGGGCAACTATTTTGTGAACATACAAGCCTTAAAATCACAGTTTGGACTCATTAAAAATGATTATACCACTGAGCTAACAACCCCCCAATATCACAAGATGTATATAATGAATTAGTCCACTTACACTACAATAGGAAATGAATAGGAAATGAACACAATATGCTTGCATTCATACAGTAGCATGCAATTGGATATGCTAGCCAAAGTGTCATAAGACCCCTCTGGTAACCATGCCTGCTTGCATTTAATATGTGTTCCCATCATTTGAGCAGACTTTACTTGAGCATCTTTTGACACTGGAAAGTGTCTAGTTGGACTCTGACTGTTTAAATTATTAACAAACCAGCTACAGAAGAAAGCCAAGAGGCAAAGCAAGTGTATGTAAGAAACATGAAAAAACTTCAAAATGTAAGCTTACTAATGTTATTTTTTTTCACTTTTGGAACAATTATAATTCACTAGAACCCCTGTCTAATGCTGACCATACATACATTGATCTTATTGTTTTATGAGTTCATTGTTTTGAAATGTAAATTAAATCTAACACATATTGTTAATTTCCAAGATTATTTTCATCTTTAATTTCCAAGACTATTTTATTATTATAGTGAGTAATCAATCAAAGTATTTGTGCAACCATCATCAATTTCAACCAAAAAAAATCACAAAAAATTTAGATCTGTTATTATAGGTAATTGATTGGTATTTGGACCAGTCGATAACCATAACATTAAAATTGATCAGATATTTTCAGGCAAATTTACAGTTGCTGTTATATTAAAAAAAAAATTTGGTACCTGATCTGGTAAATGGTTAGATTGAAAGGTTGATTGGATTATAAATACATGCATGTATGACATTCAATATGGATGAGTTAACACATAATGAATCAGACAGGATCCTGTAGGCTTGTGACTGCCAATAAGGGATGGATAGTACCTAACAAGCCATTAAAAATATCCACCAGACGTAGTGACTGCAAAGTCAGTAGGGGGAGGGAGGTCATCATATATTGGAGGCACCACACAGTCTGCTGTCATCGCTTATTTTCTTAGATCAGATGGAATATGTTTCACCGCTCATGAGTTTGAAAATATAAGCAGTGGGAGATTTTTCTGATAATACTGGCTATAAACTGCATTTGGATACAAACTGGTGATCGGGATAACACTCCGGTGTCAGAAAATGTAACTCTGACCTAGCCATCAGCTGTTCTATTTAACCTACAACCACTTCAGAGGCAAAGAAATT
The DNA here is from genome assembly GCA_028564925.1 of Lithobates sylvaticus. Classification (NCBI taxonomy): domain Eukaryota; kingdom Metazoa; phylum Chordata; class Amphibia; order Anura; family Ranidae; genus Lithobates; species Lithobates sylvaticus. The sequence continues at coordinate 1,470,092 of JAQSEC010001744.1, read as the reverse complement.
AACTCCCAACTGATGGGGTACCGACCCCAAAAGTAACTGGTTGAGGGGAAAGAGTCCATTGTAAATCGCTACCTCTATAAATTAGGTAGGAAGCAACCAAACATGGTAATTTGTCTGAAGCATGTTTGAAAACGCAGTGGTTACTGTATGCTCTTACCACTGTGTAAAATAATACTACCCAATGGATAAAGTTTATTTCTTTTTTTCTCCCTTTATTTTACAAGAAATTATCAATATTTCTGTATTTCATTTTATTTCCTGTTTTTTTTGCAAATACTTCTTCTGTATATATTTCCATGCACTGCCTGTCTAGGCATATTGAATATAAAAAAGTAACAAGAAGGCTTCCTGTTTACAAAGCTAAGAACTCATAACTATCTTCTATGGGGATTATTGCATTATAATACCAGTGCCTGTATGCTCAGATGTAAGTTTGCTGCTAATAGGTATTAGAATGCATTGTGTGGCTGCGGCCTTGTGCTCTCTGTAGTTGCAGCGGTTGGCTGACAGAGAACGTAATGGCCAATCTGACTGTGTATATGGTAGCCTAATTGTTAGCTGAGAAACTGCAGTTGGTGCCAAGCTACCCCGAGCTGTGTGTCTGGTGTGTGTGTGGGCAGTGGGAAAAGTGAGCATGCACAGGGATTCCCAGGATAGCTTGGGAATCATCTACCTGCTACACAACCCTTAGGTCCCTTATACATGGTGCAGGCTCAGTTGGAGTCTGCCTGCTCAATGGGGAATCTGTCCGCTGATCCCAGCTGAGCAGGCGGATGGCTGGTCCACGCCAGCTCCACTTATGAAGAGCAGACACAGCTTGCTCTCCTCTATGGGCGGTCGGCTGTAAATGGACCACCTTTGTGGTTACACCTGATGGCCATTCGATCCGATCCGCCAGACAGATGGAGAATGAATCCCCATCTGTATGCTTTTAGTGGACAGGATTGGATGTCGGCATGTGTCAGCGCTCCATAGAGGAGACTGGATGGTCTGATCAGGTCTGCCTGAAAAACTGACAGGCGGACCTCATCGTTCTGCCCATGTGAAAGGTCCCTACAAGTTCTCCCAGTTGTATGCAAGATTTCTATCTGCCTGGTTTCTGCCTGTTTTACAGTCTTGTTTTACCTTCCCAGGGCAAGCTCTCTCCACATCCCTCTTACCCCAAATAAAGATCTTGCTCTGGGTAGCAAGTAGCCATGGTTGTAATTTCTTGACAAAATATATTGCAAGAAAAAGATTACCTGTAGACATGAG